>PVIH01009200.1:51416-84520 GCA_004025045.1 Sigmodon hispidus | reverse complement strand
TAATTAATCTGATCTTCATTTAATTTTGGAAGATGGTGCCTGTCCAGAAAGCTGTCCATTTCTTCCAGGTTTTCCATTTTTGTGGAATACAGATTTTCAAAATATGACCTGATAATTCTCTGTATTTCCTGGGGGTCTGTTGTTATGTCCCCCTTTTCATTTCTGATTTTGTTGATTTGGACACTTTCTCTCTGTTTTTGATTAGTTTGGCTAAGGGCTTATCTATCTTGTTAACTTTCTCAAAGAACCAACTCTTAGATTCGTTGATTCTTTGTATTGTTCTTTTTGTTTCAATTGCGTTGATTTCAGCTCTAAGTTTGATTATTTCCTGCCGCCTACTCCTCCTAGGTGAGTTTGCTTCTAATTGTTCTAAGGCTTTCAGCTGCACTGTTAGGTCTCTAGTGTGGGATTTCTCAAGGTTTTTCTGTATAGTATAGTTATTGTTAACTCTTCCACATTTTAAATTCTTTTTACTGTGGTTTTTTTTTTTTGATAAATACAAAATAAAGAAGGAAAGAACAATAAAAAAAAAAAGAGTTAGATGGTGTTCTGGTGGGCAGTGTGGACTTCTAGGGAAACAGTGAATCTTAAAACATTTAAGAAAGAGACTTTGCAGGACTTCATGAGCAGATGTGGGGCAAAGCTGTGGAGATGAGCAGCACATGACTCTGAGGTCTATTTAGCTTTTCTTTTCTAGACAGCTGAATTCATTTAAGGCAGTAGAGTTTCTGTGTCAGTAGAAGCAATGTGGGTCATACCATATGGCAGAAACCCTCATCAGTCACGTGGAGATTAGAAGATCATCTAAATACATCTGGAGGTCAAGGTCAGAGGTCATCCCCATTTCCAGTTGTAACAGGTTTTTTTTATTTATTTACTTTGGACAGAGCTTTAAAAGGAATGTTGAGGATATCAAATTACATTTAATAAAGTTTAGAAAATCTTTTAAGTGGAAAATCAAATTAACATTAACAATGGAAAAAAGAAGAAATTTCCCTGGGTGGTAGAATTCATCATCATCTTCTTCCAAAAGAATTCTCTCACTAAATAACCGAATGTATGAAAATAAAATCAATGGTCTGTAATCCAACCATTGAGGATACTGAGGCTCAGGGATCATGAGCTCCAGGTCAGCCTGGGCTCCATGAAAAGACCTTAAAATATAAATCAGAAAAAAACCAAAGCAAAGTCAGTCCAATTGAAGGTTAAATTAAATCTCTTTGCTGAAATCAAACCACTACAGCTAGAAAAGAAAATGAAATATGACATATGTTAATTCTTAAACAGTAATGTATGTTTGAAAATGCAATTTCTGTCTTCTGTGATATCTGATTGATTATATGTTAGGGAAAGCTTTAATTAAGTTTTAGAAAGACTATATACATGTTGTATTTGGTAAATAAAACTATAGACTTCATACTAAAAAAAAAAAAAAAGAAGAATTACAGACCAATTTCCCTCATGAATATTGCTGCTAAAATTTTCAAGAAAATTTTGGCAAACCGTATACAACAATATATAAAAAATATCATCCACCATGACCAAGTAGGCTTTATCCCAGAAATGCAGGGATGGTTCAACATACGAAAGACTGTAAACGTCATCCATCATATAAACAAACTAAAGGAAAAAGGCCACATGATCATATGCTGAGATGCTGAAAAAGCCTTTGACAAAATCAAACACTGCTTTATGATAAAAGTTCTGGAGGGATCAGGAATACAGTGTAACTATCTAAGATAATAAAGGCAATTTACAAGAAGCCAACAGCAAACATCAAAGTTAATGGAGCAAAATTGAAAGCAATCCCACTAAAATCAGGTACTAGACAAGGATGTCCTCTCTCCCCTTATCGATTCAATATAGCTCCTGAAGTTTTAGCTAGAGAAATAAGAAAATGATAGGAGATTAAGGGCATACAAATTGGAAAAGAAGAATTAAAACTATCTCTATTTGCAGATGATATTATTGTATACATAAGTGACCCACAAAATTCTACCAGGGAACTTCTACAGCTGATAAACACCTTCAGCAATGTAGCAGGATACAAGATTAACTCAAAGAAATCAGTAGCCCTTCTATACACTACAGATAAAAGGGTGGAACAAAATATGTGAAACATCACTCTTTATAATAGCTGCAAATAGCATTAAATACCTTGGAGCAACTGTAACCAAAGAAGTAACAGATGTATTTGACAAAGATTTTAAATCGCTGAATAAAGAAATTGAAAAGGATTACAGAAAATGAAAAGCTGGCCCATGTTCCTGGATAGGTAGGATCAACATAGTGAAAATGACAATTCTACCAAAAGCAATCTACAGATTCGATGCACTGCCCATCCAAATCCCAACACAATATTTTATCAACCTTTAAAGAACAATATTCAACTTCATTTGGAATAACAGGAGAGACAGGATTGCCAAAACAATTTTGCTCACCAAAGAACCTCGGGGGGCTTCAAGTTATACTATAAAGCTACAGTAATAAAAACAGCCTGGTACTGGCATAAAAACAGACTTGTGGATCAATGGAATCAAATTGAGGATCGAGGCATTAACCCAAAAACCTATGAACACCTGATCTTCAACAAAGAGGCCCAAAATATTCAATGGAAAAAAGATAGTATCTTTAACAAATGGTGTTGGCACAGCTGGATGGTAATATGTAGAAAAATGCAAATAGATCCAAGCCTGTCACCCTGCACAAAACTCAAATCCAAGTGGATCAAAGAGATCAACATTAACCCAGACACACAGAACTTGATAGAGAAGGAAATGGGAAATACCCTTCTACGAATTGGCACAGGTGGCCACTTCTTAAATATAACACCAGTGGCACAGACACTAAGATCAACAATCGATAAGTGGGACCTCTTGAAACTGAGAAGATTCTGTAAAGCCAAGGACACAGTTAATAGGACAAAATGACAGCCTACAGAATGGGAAAAGATCATCACCAACCCTACAAGTGACAGAGGGTTGATCTCTAAAATATATAAAGAACTCAAGAATCTACAGCCTCAAACCTTGAATAACCCAATCAAAAAATGGGGTTCAGGATTAAAAAGAGATTTCTCAGCAGAAGAATTATGAATGGCTGAAAGGCATTTGAAAAAGTGCTCAACATCTTTAGCCATCAGAAAAATGCAAATCAAAACCACTTTGAGATACCACCTGACACCTGTCAGATTGGCTAAGAAAGAAGACACAGATAACTGTCTTATGTTGGAGAGGTTGCAGAGCAAGGGGAACACTCCTCTATTCTTGGGGGGAGTGTAAACTTGTTCAGCCACTCTGGAATGCAGTATGGTGGTTTCTCAGAAAACTGGGAATCAATCTCCCCAAGGATCCAGCAATATCACTTCTGGGTTTATACCCTAAATATTCACAGTTGCACTCCAAAGGCATTAGGTCAACTATGTTCATAGCAGCATCATTTGTAATAGCAAGAACCTGGAAACAATCTAGATTCCCCTCAACTGATAATGGATTAACAAACTTTAGTATATCTACTCAGCAGTAAGAAAAAATGGTATCCTAAAATTTGCAGGTAAATGGATAGATTTCTAGAATATCCTCCTAAGCGAGTTATCTCAAACCCAGAAAGATAAGCAGGGGATGTAATCACTCTTTAGTGGACTGTAAACAAAAAAGCAAAAAGCAAAGCATGTCCAAGCTGCAAGCCACAACCACTGAACAGCTTTGGATCTGAAACACCTTGGACTGACGCCTTGGATCCCACTCCCTCTAGAGGAAAACCTGACTCAGTCTTGATGTTGGGGGGAGGAAACTGGATCTGCCAGAAGTGGAGGCTGATCTGAGCAATATTAGGACCTTGGGACCTCCTGCCCATCTGACTCAGCACCTTCCCTGGTTTTCGTGTGTGTATGTGTGTCTGTGTCTGTGTCTGTGTGTTTGTGTGTGTGTGTGTGTGTGTGTGTGTGTGTGTGTGTGTGTGTGTGTGTGTGAGAGAGAGAGAGAGAGAGAGAGAGAGAGAGAGAGAGAGAGAGAGAGAATGATAAAGAGAGAGAGTGTGTGACAGCAGTTATGGCCACATTAATGGACTCTAAAAATTATATTACACTTATTTCTAGTACAGATATGGCACAGCTACAGTGTTCACCAGTCTCCCTAATGTATAAATTTTTGGGTTCTTTGATAGACTTCCACAGGACAAGAGATGAAGTGAGAAAAGCAATAGGTAAGTGAATATTTGGAGTTTTGTTACCCAAATTCCACTACAGTAATTTTAGTTCTGAATCTTAGTTCATTTGTCAACTGCAGAATAGTAAAATAAATACAAGCAACATACATCAGAATAACTAATTGACATTTGAAAGTAATTTTGTTCAAAAGACTCTATGGAAAATAACTATGCTGTATTTTATAGCATCAAAGTAAACAATTGAGCAAATGTGCATTTTGGGAAATACCTATTCCCATAAAAGAACTAGACATTTCTCAGCAAATGATTGAATTCCAACTACACTCAAGTACACTTCTTCATTATGTTATTAATATTCATAATTTTTGGAGAAAGAATATTGTGCTAGTTTGAGTCTTGTTTCTGTTCTTGTAAAGAGAATACCAGAAAATTTTGGGGTAAAACACAAGAAATGTGTTTTATAGACCTAGGAACTCTTAAGGAAAAGAAAAACAATTAGCTAAAGATCAATAAAATCTAAATAAAATAAAATATGCTAGTTTAATAAAAGTTGCTAGTTAAATCAGTCTCATGACATCACAGAAATAAAGTATGTAATATGTGTGTATGTGCATGAATATAACACAAACTATACACTCAGAAAATAAATGTTAATTATGTCATAAGTGGTGGTGACAGTGATGGGAAATGAATGCAGGATCAATGCTGTCATTATACATTAGCAATGGAGGGACACTACAGTGAGGATACAGTCTAGTTTTAGATAGGCTCTATGTAATGTTAATGACAAACCTTGGCTTCTTCAACAAAGAATGAAAGAGAGATCATGCTTGTTTGGGTTAATAAATTAAATGAGCATAATGTACATGAAACAGCACATATTTTGGCTTGTGACAGCACACTGAATTTATTATAGTTGTGTTTGTATCTATATGTTTATATCTATATTTATATATCTTTATAAGATATAGAGGATTATAGCTTAGGACTTTAAATGAATCATAAGTTCTAATTGCTTATGATTTTTTTCTTCTTTATAGTTATTGTTAACTTATCAGCATTTTAAATTCATTTTACTGTTTTTCTTGATAAATACAAAATAAATAAAGAAGAAGGAAAAAACAAAAAAAATCAAAACAAAACAAAAAAAAGATATGTAAGATTTTTTTAAATAGTTACCAGTATTCATGTTTACCAACATTTTAAATTTGAGTAAAATTATTCTTTTAGTTTAGATATTAAAAAGTAAAAAAGCCTTAGTTTCATACAGATTTTTATCACATTGAATTTATCTATATTTTCTTTAAATTATTCAATACTGGAAATTATTATTTTTTAGAAAATGGATTATTAGATCTTAAACTTAGTGAGAAAAATCATAATGTTTTCAGAGAAATAATTATACTGAATTTACTACAGTGAAGTTGTATATACTATATATGTTGCAGTTTATTTTGTATTTCTATTTACTTACTGTTTTTGAAGAATTTCAATGCAGAACAGAAATTGTATGCAACCTACTTACTACTGTAGCAGGGTAAATTTTTGTGTTATATAAATGTATACTAAAGATAATAATAAAAGTGGTATGTGGCTTTGGAGATTCTTACTTAGTCAATATAGTAAATGAAAGATATATGTTATAAATTATCCGTTTTAAAACAAATAATTTCATCAGTTTTAAAAAGTAGAATGAATATTCAACATAAAAAATAGTGATGAGAGCACAAAACTGACAGTTCTACAACATACTTGGCCTTCAATTTTACAATAAAATTATACATTAAAATTTCAAAAAAAAACCCCAAATAGATTTTGAGTTAGATCTGCATGTGGTTTTATTCACCATATCTACAAATATGTTTTCTTATTCTCCACATGCAGAAAAAATATTTTATCCCACTTAAAGTATATGAATCAAGCACATCACATTGCTAACATAGTATTCTAGAATAATATATTGTTATTTTTCTTTCATTAATTTAAATTTTATTCAGTGTAATTATTAACCACATTTGATAAATGGACACTGGACTATTTAAACCTCTTTCAAGACATAAGCTAGCTTTTTAGTCCAAGCCAGCTATCCTGATACTTACGCCTAGAATCACAAGTATGCATCACCATGCCCAGCTTTGACTTTTGTGAGAAGAAAAGTATAACTTAAGAAACCTCCGTATGCAAAGGCCTCAGAGTTGGGTAACTCTACCTAATCCATGACTCTAACATGTGCTTTTTGCTAGGCAAGAAAATAACAATGAAGAAAGTTGATGTCACTGAAAAAGGTTTGTCATAGTCTGGTGACTTTAATTGCCAGAAACACTGTAGTTCACTGTGGAAAAACAGCTAATGATTAACATAAAATAAGCCTCTGTCTCTTTAAGAAAGCTTATGGTTTAACTTATTTGTCAGTCTTATTTTATTTTTTTCCTGTTACTGTGCTAAAAGCTCTGACAAAAGCAATGTAAGGATAAAAGGCTTCCTCTATCTCATCATGGCAATGAAACCCCAGCAGCAGAAATAGCCAGCTGATATTATTTCCTGATATAAAAAAACTCAGTCTTTTGATATCATCAAGACTCTCAGAGTTGGACTTTTTACTCTTGCATGTTATTGTGAATGTAAGACTATAAAGACTTTCAAAACAATAGTCTACAAGGAATAAATCATCTTGGGTGTGCAGGTAAGTTGATTCAGCAGGTAAATGTGCTGGCTGCTGAATTTTGAGGGAACTGGTTTCATTGTGTTCAAAATTGGAAAATAGAGAAGGTAAAAGCATGCTTCCTAGCACTCAGCTCATTTTCTCTGTTTTACATAGTCTGTCCAGGGAATGATCCTGTCTACAGTGACTGGTTTTTCCAGTATTAGCTACAGGTGTGTGGAGTGATGAGCATGCCACATGATTCTAGAGTCTGTCTTCTACCATTAAGACTGAGCATCACATTGTCTTTAAAGGAAACTGAAATAACTAGGTTTTTTTTCAGTACAAAAGGATACATCATAGGTCAACTCATGTTCTAATTCTATAATTTGTTGGTGCATGTTCTGGGACACAAATAGAAATAACAAAGAATATATGAATATATATATATTCCATTAACTTTCAAGATATTTGAGGTTCATTCATAATTTGGCTAAGTAGTTTTTGATGATTTTTTATTAATAAAAAAATTCAGTTTAGCCAGATTTAGAAAACACTAATGATAATTTACTCTTTGTTGCAAAGCCAGAAATATTTAGAAGTAGTCTGAGTACATTAAAAATAATATGGTATGGGGCTGGAGAGATGGCTCAGCGATTAAGAGCACCGTCTGCTCTTCCAGAGGACCCGGGTTCAAGTCCCAGCACCCACATGGCAGCTCACAACTGTCTGTAGTTCCAGTTCCAGGCAAACGCCAAGGCAAATAAATAAAGTTTAAAAAAAATAATATGGTATATTAATATAGCACCAAATCATATAAACTTCTTTTGAAAAGCATATATAGGAGGAAGTTCTCCAAAATGTTAGCTAATGGAATTAGTCCAGTTTCAAATACCATCATGTAGTATAATTTCAAATTAGATGGCCATAACATTTTTAAAATTGTTTTGCATTGGTTTAATTTTTTAGTTTTCCAAATTTTTCATCACAAACAAATGTTATTTTTTAAATAGAAATAATCAGTCAGTACACTGTTCTTTCAGTGATCTTCCCTAGCTTTTTGAACCAGTTTATAGGTCCTGATAATGGATGCAACTGGACCCAGAGTCTCTGAAACTCTGGGAAGGTTTTATTTTTTCCTATCTATTAAATGCATTCTTTTGTGGATGATTGCACAGGAAGTTATTTGAGCCTCATAACACACTTCACCACTAAGGTTTGAGATCTTCATACCACCATGATTTGTCAATTTACATAAAGGATTCTTGCTGCTTCAAGATTTTATTTATTGTAGTATATAATAGGTAACCCTTGTTAAACTAAAAGTCAGTTGTACTATACTTTTAATCACCTAGGAGACACCTCTGGAGATTAAGAAAATCTCCAGAGAAGTCTGACAGAGTGTGGAAGATTTACAATAAATACATATGTCACCACTCCATGGAACAGCATCCCAAGAAGCATAAAAGGGGAAAAGCAGACAGAGCACTATCATTCATCTGTCTGCTTCCTGATGGCAGTTGCAGTGTGACTCTCAGTTCTACAATTACAGCTAGAGTCACTGTTAACACTATTTCCTCCCCTCCATGATGAGCTTAAGGATAATTAAGTCATTGCTGTGAGAAAGCAGAAAGATATATCACTGATTTTGAAAGCACAGTCTTTTGATATCATCCAGACTCTCAGAGTTGGACTTTGTACTCTTGCATATTATTGTGAATGTAAGACTATAAAGACTTTCAAAAACAATAATCTACAAGGAATAAATCATCTTGGGTGTGCAGGTAAGTTGATTCAGCAGGTAAATGTGCTGGCTGTAAAGTGTGAAGCCAGAGTTTGACTCCTGAGGAACATATACTGGAAAGAGATAACTGATCCCCATAAATTTCTCTATGACCTTCGGACAATGGCACCCATACGCTCCTCCAGTAAATTTAAAATTCACTTGTCAGTCAGGGAAAGTTGTATTTGACTGTCTTGTAATGAGAAAATTAGATGACACAGAATACTAAGGCCAGTGTCCTCTTGCTGTGAATACTTTCAAAGGGACTGTCCTCAAATTGATATGAACTAGGAAACCACGAGTAGTCTTCCTTAAAGGTAACTGATTTCACTCAAGGTATAATTCACATAGAAACTTATACTAGAATTATATATATATATATATATATATATATATACATATATATTTTTTATATATTGTTATTTCAATATTTCACTTAAACTACACATGCTAGTTAGTTTTATGCAACTTGACACAAACCATAGTCATGTAAGTGATGGGACCCTCAGTTGAGAAAATATCTCCATAAGAATGGGTTGTAATTAAGACTGTAAAGCATTTTCTTAATTAGCAATTTGTGTGGTTAGACCCAACCAGTTATAGGGGATACCATCCCTGGGATGGTGGTTTAGTTTCTGAAAGATAGTAGGATGAGCAATCCATAAGGAGCAAGCCAGTAAGAAGCACCCCTCTATGGCTTCTAAATCAATTTCTACCTCTGAGTTTCTTCCCTGTCTGAGTTCTTGTCCTGATTTTTTTTGACAGTTCTGTAGAAATTTCCACCTCAATTTGCTTTTGGTCGTAGTGTTCCATTGTAGCAATAGTAACCTTGTATAGGACACCAGAAGAGGAAATTTATTGGTGGCATTTGAAGAAAAAAGAGAAGGTTGAAATCAACAAATCTATATAATTTGATATCAGTTATTTTTTCAAGACAAATTTATTCTTTACAACCTGGATTTAAATACTATCCTTTGCAATGGCAACACAAGGGTCAACTACTCATTGACATTTCTGCTGCCCTGATTACATGATTCTTCAAATAACCTAGCAGTATTCTCTATTATGATATGAATAGGCCCCTTCTTCATAGAATATTCTCTCCAGCTCAGGGGTGGCCTCTCAGTGTTTATTCACTCTTCCATACAGTTATTAGCTTCATGTAGACTTCTTGACAATATGTTTTATATCTATAACATCTGAGTACACATTGTAAAATAAATGCATACTGATATTCTCCAGAGAAGACCTACACTAAAGACCTGCCATGCTTCAAATTCCTCCTAAATGTGACTTCAAAATACTTATGGACATTGGTAATTGGGCCACATGATGAATTTTTAGAAAGAATTAAGAAATGCAAAGCATGTATTTCCTATTCACAATGATAGTGGGGAAACCACAGAAACACATGTAAAACCATTAGAGGGCAAGCATGACATTATGTAATTAGGGGTTTAATTATGTAGGCAAAATTATACAGGATTTAAATGGAAGAAGATTGATGACTGTGGAAGGATGAAAGATCACATCACGGGAGAAATGTGCAGAGATAGAAAAGAAGTAGCAAGAAGACTGGACTATTTATCTTAGCTAAGGCAGTGCTTCTATGTGCTTACTCAGAACTGAAAAGACCTAAAGCACACATATTAGAGACAAATTCTAAAGACTATTTATAGACAAATAGTCATACATAACTACAGGTGTTTTCATGTCAATTTGAGGACAAAGTTTGAGTTTATTCATTCTCCTTTATGATGAACAAAATAGGGCATAAACCAATGGTATTGTTATTTATAAATTAATGAAAAGTCCTCAACCCCAAATATTTTCCAGTGGAACAAAATCAAAGCAGTTGTTTGTTAAGAAGAAAACAGATTTAGTGATATATGTAAATGGTAATTTTAATATTAATTAAGAAATTATTTTTAGTTTTGGTTGTGAGCCTAGCCTTTAATGGCTAAGCAATCTCTCCAGCCCAGCTACACTAAACTTGATAGAAAAGAAAGTGGGAAATATATCCTTGAACACATTGGCACAGGTGACGACTTCCTAAATATAACATCAGTAGCACAGGCACTAAGAACAACAATTAATAAATGGGATCTTTTGAATCTGAGAAGCATCTGTAAGGCAAAGGACACAGTCAATAACACAAAACAACAGCTTAAAGTATAGGAAAAGATCTTCACCAACCCTACATGTGACAGAAGACTAATCTGTAAAATATATTGAGAACTCAAAAAAACTAGAGGTAAAAACCCAAATGATCCAATTAAAAAATGGGGTTTAGAGTTAAAAAGGGAATTCTCAACAAAAGAATTACAAATGGCTGAAAAACACTTAAAAATTGCTCAACATCCTTAGCCATCAGAGAAATGCAAATCAAAATGACTCAGATACCATCTTACAACAATCAGAATTGCTAAGGTCAAAATCACTGATGATAGCCTTTGCTAGAAATGATGTGGAGCAAGGGGAAATACCTCTTCATTGCTGGTGGAAGTATAAACTTGTACAGTCACTTTCGAAATCAGCATGGCAGTTCCTTAGAATACTGGGACTCAGTCTCCACAAGGATCAGTGCTACCATTATTGTGCACATAGCCAAAGAATTCACATTCTTACCCCAAGGGCAGTAGCTCAACTATATTCATAGCAACATTAATTGTAATATCCAGAACCTGGAAACAACCTAGATGCCCCTCAACTAAAGAATTAATTAACAAATTATGGTGCATTTACACAATGGAGTACTACTCAGCAGAAAAAAATAAAAAGACATCCTAAAATTTACAGGCCAGTGGATGAATTTGAAGACTATCATTCTGAGTGAGATAACACAGGACCAGAAAAATAGACATGGTATGTACTCACTCATAAGTGGATTTTAGACATAAAACAAAGAATTTTCAGGTTGCTAACCACAAACCTCAAACAGCTAGGTAACAGAAGAAAGAGAAGTGAGACATCCTGGAATACTCCTGGAAAGGGGAAATAGAGGCAATCTCCTGAGTAAATTGGGATCATAACAAGGAGCAAACAAGGTGGGCTGGGAACAAATCATGAGAAAAGGAGATGGTTGAGTGAGAGGAGCAACAGAGAAGGAGAAAAAGAAATGGATATCTTGATAGAGGGAACCACTGTGGGATTAGAAAGAAACCTGGTGCTAAGGTAACCTCCAAGAAACCACAGTCCCTAGCTAGGACTCCAAGCAATAGTAGAGAGGGTGCCTAAACAGGAGTTCCCCTATAATCAATGACCACCATAATTGCCATTATAGAACCTTCATCCAGCAATGTAAAGAGGCCAAAGCAGAGATCCATAGCTAAGTATAAATCGAATTCCTGGTCGAGCTGAAGAGAGAGGAGAGAGTATATGAGCAAGGGGATATCCAGATTTTGAGGAAGAGACTACAGAGAAGGCTGGCCAGAGCTATTGGGGGATCTCCGACCCAGAAAAATCGCTGAGGAAACTTCAGGAAAGAAACTAAATCTTTCAAATGTAGACTACTGTCAACTGGCATGGGCAGTTTGTAGATCCTCTTGCAGTAGGATCAAACTATGTTCCTGGTACATGAACTGGCATCTTGGAGGAGCCCATTCCCTATAGAAAAACACCTAACCAAGCCTTAATACTGGGATGAGGAACCTACCTCAACTGGGTATGCCAGACTGAACTGACCCACCATGGTTCTCCTTGCCTTCCTTAGGGAATGTATGGGGGAGCAGAAAAGGGAAGGCTAAGGGAAGACTGGGAGGGACTGGGAGGTGGAAAATGAGAATGAGCAATGGCAGATATGAAAAAAAAAACTTTTTAAAGGAAAAATAAATCATTTTTAAACTTTTACTTATTTTCAGTTGACCATTTTGTAGTCAAGTAAAGTGCATGTTTTATAGAATATCAAACTGGTCTCCAACCAGGTGTCTTCCAGAACTGTGATGCTCAACATTGTAGTTGCAGCATAAGAATAGTGAATGAGATGCTGCCATTAACAAAATATACTACAACACTGTCTTATCCATAATTGTCCTCTTTCCCATAGCATAGTTAACTTTGTGCTGTTTTAGAACCTACATATCTGAATATTAATAACTGTGTTGGATTAAGCATGAGTTGAATAAACAAAATGTGAAGATAGAAAGCAAACAGTATTTCTTTAGAAGTGTTTAATTGTTTATAATAAATATCAACAATAGAAATATAAGTATATATATAGTTCACATTATGGGAGGTTAAATTTATTTATAGCATATATGCATACATATTTTATATAACTATATTTTTCATGTATATATGAAACAAATTTTTTTCCTGCAGTTATAGTTGAATGTACACCACTTCCTTTTATCTCTTAGATAATATCATATTTGTGTGAATTAAGAAATATTTAGATTGTAAAGCTTAATATTAAAGGATCAATTAGATAGACTTGGATAAAGAATAAGAATGAATAAGTAAGATACTGTTTTCTCCATCAATTTATACTATCTTTGACCACAAGGTGGCAATCTCTAGATATGTGTAACTTCAAGATTTCTCTCTCTCTCTCTCTCTCTCTCTCTCTCTCTCTCTCTCTCTCTCAATAATGATGCTTCAAAATAAAATCTTTTCCCCCAACCAATTTTTATGATTAACACACCTCCTAAGAAACCACGTGAGCTTATAGATGCAGTTCAAAAACTAAAGTGGTCAATTTGTCACACAAATAACTAACGAGGTGCCACTGTTTGTGTTGTAAATGTATAAAGTTTTGATTCTGGTTCAGTCAATTTAGGTTAAATGTTGTTCCCAGGTATGTGGATGAAAGCAGATTCTTCACAGAGAGTCTGGTTAGTCTCAAAATTTAGTCCCTCTGCTCAGAAATGCTTCATAACTATCTCTTACCATGTCCTGGACAATGAAGTTTGTGCACAGGGAAATGTTCCTTGCACTTTGACTGCTGTGATCATGCCTCTCAAATTAATCTATACTTAAGTAATTATAAATAGGCTACTTCTAACATCATCTGCATGTTCCCTAATGCCATGTTTCAATTTTTTGGAGAACAAACTTGTATTTGAAGATAATTGCTATTTATCTCACATCCACGTGTTTGCGTCGTCTTTGTCAGACAGCTCAATGCTCAGTATCTCAGTCCAGTATTGACGCTGGAAACTTCCTATTCATAGGCCAGAGGATCATACAAAGTTACTTCTCTGGCAGTTGGATCTTA
The DNA here is from genome assembly GCA_004025045.1 of Sigmodon hispidus. Taxonomy (NCBI): domain Eukaryota; kingdom Metazoa; phylum Chordata; class Mammalia; order Rodentia; family Cricetidae; genus Sigmodon; species Sigmodon hispidus. The sequence goes on along the minus strand of PVIH01009200.1, from coordinate 70,714 downwards.
GAAACATGTCATCCCAACAGCTTCCACAGCTGCCTTTGTGGCTGTCTCATGTTCTGCAGACTGAGGAATCTCTTCTACCCACCACAGCCCAAATAACCAATCAGAGGCTTAATATTAATTATAAACTGTTTGGTTTATGGCTCCAGCTTCTTGCTAGATAGTCCTTGCATCTTAAATTCTCCCATTTCTATTAATCTATGTATTGCCACATTTTTGTGGCTTTACCTGTGTTCTATCATATCTTGCTCAATCCAGCAGCTCACAGTGTCTGTTCTGACCCCACCTTTCTTTCCCCTGTGTCTCTCTTGCGTTTACCACCTGGCTGCATCCTGTCTTACCATAGGACAAAACAACTGCTTTATTAATTAATGGCAGAAACAGATATTCACAGCATACAGAAAGGTCATTCCACAGTAGTTTTCAGCAAGTGATGAGTCTTTTAGACAAGATATTCCATTGAACTCTCAAAAATACAGTCCCATAAGTCTTTATTTGAGTTCTTCCATAAAGAACTTTATAAATTCTCTTTTCGCCCACAGAATACTATGAGCTAAACAATGTTTTTGTTTGTTTCATTTTATAGTTTAGTGAAGGAAAGTGTATATACCTTCACAGAGACAGCCATCACACAAACTCACACATACACACACATATGCACACACACACACAAACAGCCACACACATATGCACACATACATACACATATGCACACATACAGACACATATGCACACATACACACACTAAAACAGCCCATCATAACACAACTAGCAAAGTGAATAATAATGCTTGAGGAGTGCCAACAAATAGCACTGTTAGAATACTTTAGTCCTCTTTCATCTGCTATGTTCATAGCAGAAAAAGATAGCTGATGGTCACTGTAGCAGGCAAATGTAAGGTAGAGTCGATGGTTGCATTCTCTGCCTTTTATTTAAGTACAGATAAAGCTGCAATAAAGTCTTCTATTAATATGGATGACACAGCTTGCTCATATTTTAAAACATTCCCTCAGCACATGGAACCACTGATTAAAATGTCCATACAGAGCCCATGTGTAAAACAAATGAGCTGAATCTTAGAGAGGAGGAGCCTATCAACCCAGATACAGAAGGTTGGAAATGAGTGGTGAATAGCATGGCCTAGAGAAAGATATTAAATAAAATGAAACTATTAACTTAAATATATACCAGGCAGAGAAGCATCATGTAACATGATCAGACAACCAGTTGGTTCCCTTGTTGTCGCTATAGAAATGCTGACTAGAGGGGGATTAGGAGCTTGCTAAATTGAGTAGATGCAATAAAAAGGGAAGAATTTCTCACTGGAAAATGCATCTTTAATACCTATGGTATTGTGAAAAGCATTACAGCCCCAGCATAAATAATCTAAGTACAAGTACACCGGATAGACATTTGCAGGCAGTAATGTAAATGGAAAGTAAACAGAGGGACTTGATTTGATTTAAAATGAGGAGAGAATCTGATAAAGCAGAGACTATGATGGAAAGGTCAAACTGGAGAACACAGGTTACAGAACAAAGGAAATGAGGATAAAGGGATGGAGATGTGTATAGAGCAGAGTAAACACAAAATCACTCAGATACTAAATGCATTACACGTCAGCCTCCTGCTGTGGGTAAGAAATGTGTGCTAGATGATCTCTGGGGATAAGGAACAGCATAAAACACAGCTGTCCTTTACCAAGGAGCTTACACTCCTCCTGGGGAGAGAATGCAGACACATATTAAAGAGTTGTATGTAACAGAGACACTAACCCCCACCCCATAAAAAAAAGAAAAGAGAAGAAAGAAAACACAAAAAATGCCAGAATAACTTCCGAGATAGATCTTATTATTGTAACAAAGGATCTGTCTAGACATTAAAAGGAAGAATATAATACACTTCTATTTCTTGAATAAAGATTTATCTTTATACAACTATTTGACATCTTATAATAAGATGTAAATTAATACAATTTAAGGTAAGATGACATGGACATGGAGTAATCACTTCATGGCTTCAGTTACTGTAGTTTCCCAAAATTGAGGCTTCAGTCTTTGAGCTCAGAGACTGAAGAGTACAGCAGCTATGTTTAATGACCCAGCTAATTAAGCTCTCTAAGTTCTTTACTTGTAAATGTTTTCTCTGATTAACAAAAAAGAAAGCCACACAGGACAAAAAAAAAGTCTTCACTCACTAATGAATTTATTTTAAATATCAAAGTATTTTAAATTGATCTTTGGACCCCTTATAAAAATTATTCATTATGTTTAAATAAATCTCTCCCCAGTCACTCTCTCTTCTCCCCTGGGAGGGGCGAGAAGGGAGAGGCAGTTTGGACAAGGGGATACATGGATAAAAAATATGACTTTATTCATAATTAAAAAAAGAAAATGGGGCAATAGCAATACTGAAAAAAGAAGATTTAGTAAGTTTTTACTTAGTGGCAATTGCTTCTCTAATTTAATATTTTGTTAAATAATTCCCAACAAACTTCTTCAGTAAATTCACCAAAGGAGTTAAAAAAAAATCTCTCCCTAGTAATCAGTAAATATGTAAAATAATTTGTGATACTTCAAACATTTAAAAAATCTTTATATATATATATATATATATATATATATATATATCTTTTTAATTTATTTAGGCTGAAGGAAATTTGTTTATCAAAGATACAGTTTCTTAAAATTTATTTATTTCTAACAGCTTATGGTGATGATGGTGGTGGTGGTGATTCTTTTATTTAAGTACTTAGGTCATATTTTAATTTATCAATTTGACATTTTACAAGCCCATTCAAACTAACACATCTTTAAATTTTAGAGTCTGTCAGTCAAGTGAGTGTAACATCCCCACATCTTCATAATTCCAAAGGCAGTGATCTTCCTTCTGTGATACATCTTTAGAGAAGTATGTCAAACATCATATTACTGATGCTTGTGTGTTTATGTATGTGCACACTCAGTCACAAGCACACATGTACATGTGTTTACAAGATTTCCTAAAAATATTCATTTATTAGAAAACAAAAACCTATTTCAGAATTTCATAAAATTTTAAAGTTAGAAGTTTTTAGTTTTTTTAAATTTATAAAATAAAGTCTTTTTTTAACCATATATCCCCTTGCTCCCCCTTCCTTCCCTCTCCCAACCCCTCCTGGTCAGCCTTTAGCCTCCCTTTTCCCGCATCCTTCCATCCCCTCCCCCAAAAGGGCAAGAAATCCCAAAGTGGATCAGCTCAGCATTCACTCTAGGCAAGTCCAATTTTCTCGTCCTAATGTCAAGACTGGATTAGGTGTTTCCCTGGAGGAAATGGGCTCTGAATTCTAAATAAACTTATATATATATATATATATATATATATATATATATATTCTTTACTGGTCCATAACTGTCTTCATTTAAACCAATGAAAGTAATTTTGTTTAGTGCCTTGTAATTTGTTATTTAGCCACATAGGAGTATCTTCATTTTCGTGTTGTTTCTGTGGCCTACAAGATTTGATCTGGAGCCAATGGTCAAAAACTATATTGGAAAAGTGCACTGTACAAAATTCTCAAAGAAGTAATAAATATGAGAAAAAGACATGTGAAAAACTGAATGCTATCAGTCTCCATGTATAGCTAACTGGTCCACAAGTCACACTTGCTTATTCCCTGTCCTGCATTTTGTCTTGCTCCACATTTCCTAGAGGGTTTCATCAATGACATTCTCTTTATCAACATGTTTTCAGATGCTATAACACCAGACCACATTTAAACTGATTGTGACAGTAAAAGCATTTAATTGACTCAGACAAATGTAATTTCTAAAAGTCAGATTTAGTTTCACAGAAATGCTGTTTCCCTGATATTTGCTATATTCTACACATCTGATCTCTCTCCATCAGACCTGCTGGCTTTCCAAACATATCAGCTTCATTTCAGGTGTGATTTCCCTCATTGCCTCAAAATAACTCTGGGAAACTTCCTTGTATTTATATGTGATACAAGAGAAGTGACATGTTTACTCAAGATTATTTTTTAAAAATTAATGCTCACCCAGATATGTTCCATATTTATGTCTGTAACAATCACGGTGACATGATAAATTACAGATGCTGATGGGATTAGATTTAGTTGTGGATTTTTGCCCTAAACTTGGTAATGAAATCACCTTTGTATATAGTATTTCTGACAGCAGAAAGCTAAAGCTATTGGGAGGAAAAATACATAAGTAGTTATAAGATAGTAACAAAAACTATTGCTTTAGCAAGCACAACTGTGGCAAAATACAGAGGCAATCTCTCTCTCTCTCTCTCACTCTCTCTCTCTCTCTCTGTCTCCCCCCACCCCACATGGGTTGCTAGGAACAGCTCATGAGATTCTTCCCCTTACTGTTTAACCAAACAAGACTTTGTGCAAAATAGTCCTAAAGTCAATTTTGCTTTCCTTCGGTGCCCTTTGTTGATCCTACCTTTGCATGCTGGCAGATATATATATATATGTAGGGAAGCTAAGAAAGATGCACAAGATAGACAGTTCAAAAGTTCTTCTGGGTATGATTTGATGTTAACTGAAATAGCTGTGGTCTCTCAGCCACTGCACATAGATTAAAGAGAAAATAGATATAGAGATATTAATCAGCATAGGATCAAGCAAATTTTATTTTGGAAACACACACACATAACACTTGAGCCCTTCTATAATCTATAAGGCTTATGAATTATGAACCACACAAACACACACACAATCCTGGATTTCAGTGGAAAAAAGTCCAAGTTAAACTTCTGCTATCAGCATTGCACAGTCCTGAAATAGTGCAGTAACAATCTTGACTCACAGGCCATCAGTTATCATACATTTTAAGATAGAATTTCTAAGCCTGGGTTTCAGAAACTACCACAAAATTCCCAAGATTAAAGAAAAAAACAGACTTTTAAAACATAAAATAGTGTCTGGAGAAAGTTATCAAAAATGGCACATAAAGTGTCTTTTTAAATAAGAAGGCAGACTTCAGATGTGGTAAAGCAAAGGCCAGAAGCAAAGCTAGACCACACAAAATTGAAGCAATTAACAAAATGCAGTAACCTGCCAGTGTGATTTGACTTAAGAACCACTCCACCAGTAAATAGAACCCATAATTCACCAGAGAGAACCCATACTCCACCACAGAACCCATACTTCACCTCAGAATCCATACTCCACCAGATAGAATCCATATCCAGAATTCTTTGTGTGAGAAAGAACCTGAGACCAGATACCCTAGGATTCTTGGGTGAAGCCAAATGCTACTGGTCTAAGAAATAGTAAATGCATGTTTGCTGCTGCCATTTTTCTCTGGTATCTCTCTTGGTGTGAGTATGGGGAGATTCTCATTGACCTTAATGGAATATGATTATCTTATGGAAATATCCTATTCTACTCGACATTTTTACCTGTGAGTTATTATGAAGATAATTTTCTTCCTCTTAAGCTGTGCTGTTTTACTGAAGCAATGATTTTATGTAATAAGAGTGTTAGATTAAATAGAATTTTGATAATTGAAGATTTTTAATAAATATAGTAAGGGATTATTATGAAGGTTAGTTTAGTGGGAAAATTAATATAGGCAAAAGTAAGACATGGTGTTGTCCTACCCTTGATAAAGCAGGAGAAGCATAGAATAGAAAATACATAATAAGAAATGTCACACAGCTGAGACACATGAGTTTCTCTTGAGGAGCAGTGTACACTGTCCCTCACATTAGTGGTTAAGAAAAATAACTGTATCCCAGAAGCTAAACTAGCTTAAGCCCTTTTAATCTTACTGCTAGGAGGTATGTTCAGGGGCTTCAGTGTACATCTTAGGTAAAACAAAGCTTTAAATATGACTTAAGGTTAGGTTACAATGTTTTTGTTAATAGTTTTGTGGTAAAAATCCTTGAAACAATCTAAAGTTTAGAAAGGCACATGGTATAATAAGGGACTCGAGGTCAAGGAACAAGAACAAAGCAGCCTGGTTATTATTATCTGACATGCTTTTATGCTAGGGTGGGTTGGTGACCAAAGGGAATGATTAATCTTTGTACTCATGTCTATGCTCAGCTTCTTGATATGATTTAATAAAAACTACTGATGAGTTGGTGTGCACCCTGAGGATTTAAAGTAAAAATACTGTTTTTCTTACATAAAAGTTTAGATTTGTGATGCTTTTAAAATAGTTTTATAAGATTACCTTTTGAGACAAATAATAAAGTGATTGATCCTTTCTTTGTAACCACAAAATGCAGCCTGCCAGCAAAAGAACTGGCTGAAAAATACACCTTGCATGCTTACATTCTGTTAATTTATAAAAGTTACTTTGGTGTGAATCTACGTGGTTCTTTGCACAACTTGTTTTTCACCTGTAATATATAAAATAATTAATTATGTATGGGATATTGAAAACATGCTGGGTTCTTTTGCTTGTATTCACTGTAATCATTTACTTAAAAATATAATATAACCATATTGTAATTTTTATATTACTTGAATGATTTTGCTGGAGTATATAAGCTATAAGGGAAAAAATAAAGTTAAAAGGAAGACATCAAGAGAAACAGAAGGAATACATGTGGAGAGAAGTAAGAATAAAGAGATGAGATAGATGATAAAGAGACCCTAAGTGTGTGTGTGTGTGTGTGTGTGTGTGTGTGTGTGCGTGTGCATGTGTGTGAGAGTGCATATGTATGAGTGTTTTCCTTTTTTCATTGGCTCCAGAGAGTTCAGTGTAACCCCCCCTTTGAAGGCCATAGAGATTAAGTTTACTTCCTGAGATAGAAAAGTCAAGCTGAGTGATTTGTCTACAGATTCCATGGACTTCTTTCAATTTCTGAGCTGCTGAAAGCAGGTCCTCAAGGCAGCAATACATTGTATCACTGACAGAGTGAGGGGTAGTAAAACAAACAATAACTCTGGGTCCTGCTAGTGAAAGATATTACTCCCCAAATATTTGGCATAAAGATTTGAGAATTTGATTTTATTAGATTTATTCACAAGAAATCATATATAATGAAGAGCAGATTAAATGATATACATGATTATATCAGACAAAAGTAGCAAACTAGGTGCAAACAGAATATAATACAAGAAGTAGTTGATAATATAAATATATATACATATATTACTTAATGGTATTTTTATATACACAATCCCAAGGCCTTATGTCATTGCTCATTTTGTACATTGTTAATTGATAACATAGATATGGTGTAGTTCCTTGACTCAATGAGTTAGTGCATGGAAAATTTTAGAGAAAGATTTAAAATGCTGCAACATAAAAGATGTTGCCTAATATGTGATATTGGGATATAGAAAAATTACTAAAATATTTCAGAGCAAGAGACATCAGATTATTTTTAAGAAGTCCAAGAAAACCATATGTGAAAAGAAACCAAGGGGTTAATTTCAGAATACCACAAAGAAAACATTCTACCAATGAGAACAGTTTCAGACAGGAAGTTTCAGCAGGTACAGCATGACTGTGGTCATCTGGCCCCATTTATCCAAAGAGATTGTTAAGCATATAATTCTGAGTTGAACCATATACCTCAGTGAGAAAGCAAAAGTTTTGGCGGGAATCATTTTTTCTTTCTCCTATTGTGAATATTTCCTAGGAAATTTGGAAATGAGAAAGGAATTTTTGGAACATATGAGAAGGGGCTGTATTGTTCCCAGCATTGGTGAAATGTGGGATTGTTTGCTTTGATATATTTGGAAATAAATTTTTATCCAAATGGTGTATGCAGTGTGTGTGTGTGTGTGTTGTGTGTGTGTGTGTGTGTGTGCGTGCGTGCACGCGCGCACATTGAGGATACCTCTAAGTGTCTATTTGGTGTATATTTATGATGTCTGTGATGGGGGTACATGCCTTGGAGTGTCTGTGTAGTGTTTTCATGTCAGGTGTGTGTCTGTGTGTCTTCTGTGTCTTTGTATTTATAAAGGTAAAACTGAGAAACAAAATAATGAATATGATAGGAAAAGAATGTTGAAGCAAGAGTTGGTATTACAGACATGTTCAAAGGCTGAATGAGATTGCATTTATTAAAGGTATAATCTAAAACATTTGTTACTATTCTCTATAGAAATTTCATGTGGAATTCTCATAGACAGGTGGTGGGGAGAAACTCTAAAATTCTCTAGCTTGATGGTAATAATCTGGAGTTCTGAAAGCCATTTGTCCCAAGGCAACAGTCCTTTGTAGCTATTTGCTTAGAGGCTCATATTATTTATGAGTCCATACAAAGGAATGCCAGAGTCACTCTCCCCTTAATTATGGCTGTGTTCAAAAGCAACCTTCGCAAATTCTATCTAAAGTATGACAGATGAAACAATTTCTCCCCATATCCAATCTCCAATCACTAAAATGGCTATATTCCCCCAAAGCACCATAAACAGTAATGGAAGGAATAGAAGTCAGGATACTCTAAGTAAAATTCTAATGAGATTATTGACACTTAGTAAAGGAGATTCCCAAACAGGTCTCTATTACTTGCTGGCTACAAGATGACAGAAAATTGACTATGGAATTCTGCTTGTGTTAGATATCAAAGAATAGAATACCAGGGAGGAGAGGGTCTGAAACGTGGTACATTTGAGGATCTCAGCCAGAAAACATGAATGCCTGAAATGGCTGTTGGAGACAAATCTTACGCATAAATGATTGAACTAAAAGAAGATAAAGTATATGCTATCAGGAAAGCTACCTACAGGCCCTATGGCTGGGCCTGTAATGAAGTAGCAGAGTCTGGGTTCTTATGAGCCCACTAACTGGGGTTGTCAGGACTCCTTTAAGAGGATGCTTGGGTGATTAAAGTGTTTTAGCATCTTGTTATTGCTTAGTCACAAGACTCATAATTCTAGAAGTCTCAGCTATCATACAGCCAGTGACACAAGAAAAGCTACCTGTGTAACTCAGCTCTCTCTTCTCAATCTTACCACTACTATACACACTACATTAGTCTATTACACCACACCAACCATATATTATAATAGTTATTTTATGTAGGGCGTGGTTTGCCTTTGCACAACTTGCTGGAACATTCTATTGCCGCTTATGCTAATTAGACATCGAGTAGTGACCAATCCGATGTGCTTATGCTAATTAGGCATTGAGAAAGGACCTATCCGATGTGATCCTCAAATATGTTAATGAGCCATTATTTTGGGCCAATCACCAGCCATATGCTAATGAGTACTACTTTGAACCAATCACCGGCTATATGTTAATGAGGCATTGTGATGGGCACCAATCACGCGCCAGGCTTCCCTATATAAGCAGGCTGAATCTCAGACTCGGGGTCTTCTTTCCACCATTTCTCAACTGAGCTGTACTCCAATAAAGTGTGATCTGAGAAGAATCGTGCGTGTGGTGACTCGTCATTCTGCAGGCCAGAAGCGGCTCGCCACAATTTTAAATATAATATGTTCATTCAATTATCTGAAGAAAGGAAATCAAGAATGAATGTGTGGTATGTTTTCTTATTTTTCTATATTTCTCTAGATTCAAATCTACCAATGGTATTTTCATACTTCAGTACAATTTCCCTATCACCTCACAGGCTTGTGCTTCTGTTGTGAAATATGTTAATTTCAAGTTTCTGAGTTTTATACAACCAAGGTAAATAATAAAATTTCATACATATGCACTATATAATTACTTTTTAATCAAGAAGAAAAATGGGAAAAATGTGCATTAATATTATCTTATAATTACCTAATTACCTTTACTAGTACTCACAATTTTTCATATAAATTGAGTCTAAAGTCTGGATTCCTTATTTTCAACCCAAAGAAATTACTTTAGTATATTTTGCAAGATGGGTCTGGTACCAATAAATTCTCAGTATTTGTCATATATATTCATTTCACCTTTAGCTGGCAAAAATAGTCTACTATGTACAAAATTCCTGGTTTGCATAATATTTTTTAAATTTTATGACTTATCATATATCAATATAAATAAAGTTATCAGTTTTTTTATTTTCTGACTTGCAATTCTCAGATATCAATAAACATTGTACATAAAGCATATTTTGAGCTCAAAGTTTTGGTATTTTTTAAGCACAAATGTTCTGTACTGTGATTGTTTTGGTACAGAGAAGTGGCTATGAACCTCAGCTCTTTGTCACATGGCCATGGTAGTAAATAGCCAAAATGTGCATGGGCTTGTTGCTACATTAGAGTGTTTGCCAGGTGAGCTGAGTTAAATGCATTTTAAACCTAGAGCATTTTTCATTTCTACTGAGTTTATCAGAATTACATTTAATCATAAATCAGGAAATACCTACAGGTTATTGATTCTCCCTGATTAATTTTATAAATCAGTGGTTGTACTTTTCTCTACTAAATTTCCATGTGGGAATAATTGAATTTAATCTCTATCTCTTCAGATTTTTTGTCTGTTTGATGAAATATTATCACTATAGCTTTTTTCCTACATTTAAGTCTAGTTCCCTCACACTAATTGAATATCTCTATAATGGATGCTTTAAACCTTTATTCACTCCTAAATTTGACATGTGATGTCTCTCATAGGCAAATTTTCTATTTCCTTATTATTCTTCTATGTGACACATTCCTGATTTTTCTTTCGCATTCCTCAAAAATTTTCATCAAACTGGCATTATTGTAGATAAAGTAAGTAGAAATTTATCCATTATACCTTTTGGAACTTGTGATTTGTGTGTTTATTTGATGATTTTTCTGGAATAATTCAGAAAGCCCATTCCCTAGAGCATGTCTGTTGATGATATTTCTCAGAATATGCAATGCAAACATGGAGGATTGTCCACTGCTGTTGATACACCCAGCTGTTAATATCCACCAATTGCAGCATTATTTTATTTTCTTTAAGCAGAACCTTAAAAAATAAATTGTTCAGTGGTGAAATCCAATTTATTATTTCTATTTTTTTTTTCAGGAGATGGTGAGTTTTATTTTTTCTTGTCTGGATAGAGGTTTCATTTGCTCTTTAATGTTCTGGGGTGGAGACTAGAAGAACGCCCAGCATGTAGAGGTCTACTCAGTGTGGTCGTCCTCATTCTCATCTTCACCATCCACGGAGAGAGCAGCATATTTGCTTGCAGAACTGAAGTTAGAGGCTGGATTCTCCTCAGATTTCTTTGGCTCAGGCGCAGGTCTGGAGTCTTGATCTTTTTTGCCATCCTTCCTATCCAACTCCTTCCAGTGGTCTTTGTTCCCTCCATCCCCAGGACCACGATTGGAATTCCCAGATTGGCCTTTGGGGATACTCACCCCCTCTATTTTACTGTCATCTTTCCTTCACGGTCCATCCTCAGAGGGATGAACTGGAGCTACTTTCCCCCCACTTGTAGGGGACTGCTGCTCTGTGTCTGAACACTGAGATCAAGCAGGTGGGTTAAAGCTTCTCTTCACCCATGCATTGTCCTTTGGTGGAGGGGCTGGCATTATCTTTAGAGGCTGGTCAGGTTTAGGAGGTTTGGAGGTTGGAGAGTGACAGTCTTCTTCTTCATTGAGGGTTTCATTTTCTAGAGATTTCTCACTCTCTCTCCTTTGTGTATTTCTGCCAGATGTGGCTGAGGCCCCAGTCTGAGATGACTCACTTCCTGTCCTTGACCATTCTCTTTCCTGAGTTTCTTCACTTCACCAACTTGGGTGTCGCTCCCTCAGCTGGCTGTCTAATTTTGGCTCATCCAGCTGCCGCTGCAACTTCTCCTGCTCCTTCTGTAGCCGCTCTTCGACTTCTCTTTCCCTGGCAGCTGTGTCCACAGGCTTTGCCCCTCCAAAGATAGAAGCTGCTCTACTGGACTGGGAGGTGCTAGCAGAGGAATTATCTTCCTTTGGAGTACTCTGAGGCTTTAGATTCAGTTTGGGTCTTTGGGGGTTACCTCTGTCATCATGCCTATAATCGTCCTGAGAGTAATCATCCCTGGAGCTCCATGACCGATCATCCCTTCTGTCATACCAGGCTTCACAGCGGTCACCACCTCCTCTGTAGTCATCATCCCTACGGTATCCACTACCAAATGCTCTTCTGCCACTGCCTATCCTGGAGTCATACCCTCAGTCATAGTCTCTGCTGCCTCGGTCATCATAGCGATCTCGGCCCCCATAGCGGTCCATATCTAGGCGTGGGCAGTCCCGATAGCCATCCTGGTAAGCATCACCATACCGATCTGAATCGTAAAGATCTCGATACTTGTCTCCAAAGCTATTATCACCTCTCCTGGGTGGGTAGTCGTCAAAGCTGTCTGTGGTGGGACGGGCTCTCCAGTCTGTGTCTGTTTTGTCAGAATCTCGATTTCTATCTCTACCAAAAGAATGATCATCCCTGTCTTTATCCTGTGCTTGATCAGCAACATCCACTGGATTTCTCCTGTTACCTAGAGACTCTTCATTGAGACTCAGAGCACTGAGCAGAGAATCCAGGACCTCAAATTCTGCATAGGCAAAGCCTTTCAACCTGTTTGGATTGCTAGGTTCATGTGGTAAGCGTACAGCACTAATATTTAGTTCTCTAAAGAACTCCTTAATGGAGTCTTCTGTCACATCATAAGGCAGGTTCCCTAGGAAAGCAGTATAGGGTAGTGATTTGGTAAGATAGCTCTGGTGGATATTGGGTTCGCGAGCAGCCCGTGGAGCAGAGGGAAGGATGGAACAGTCGACTGGAGGTGCCCTATACACATCGTCATTGTTACTATGCCAAGTTGTTGACACATCTCCTTCCAGATCATGTGTTTCATCAGCCCAGCTGACTGGTTTGGAGACATAGGTACTTCTTCCACCAGTACCCCCATCCTCAGTGAGAAAATCTGTTAGGGAGATGATCTTCCTCTTCTTATTCTTCTTTTTTGCTGAGGCCGCCATGTTGGGAGAAGGAGAGAGAACCCAAAGGCTGGCATCCAATTTAAAGTAAAGGTTATGGTCTCGCTAGCCTTAGAAGATATTCAGATCTTAGGGAATTGCTTTTTAGTGATTTCCCTGGTTCTCTCTTATTGTACTTCTATGTCATTTATGGCTTTCTGTTTTTGTATTGGAACTCAGACCTTCGATTGTCCTCTTAAATGTGTATTTGTAATCTCTATTGTATTCAACAATATTTTTATTCATGAAATTTCTTAGTTTATTCCACATTAAGCATGCTGTAGCAGATAACAGATATATGAATTCTATATTCATAAGGATTGTGTTTTCCCTGGACAGAACCTCTGTGCCACAGTATCTGAAATAAATTATGGAGGAAGCAGCTTGCTTTTCTTAGACTGACATCATTGCTAACAAAGTGAGCCAATGGGAAAGGTAGTGGTTCTTTGTCTTCCAAAGTTATCCATTTTGTATTGCACATCCAGGGAACAAGAACACAATATATACATGGTTGGGTTCAGGGTTTCTTTGTCCATGTTACTTAGAATAGCTTTTCTATCTGGGTGAAGGCTAGAAGAAAGAAGAATGATAAATCTTCCTGTCTGTGGCAGCACAGTCCTCCTTTGAGCCCTCCTTGTAATCTAGCCTCTCTAAGGTTGTGGATTGTAGTATATCTATTCTTTATAGCTAATATCAACTTGAATGAGTATATAGCATGTTTGTCTTTCTGGGTCTCAGTGACTAGGGATGACTATTTTTCTAGTTTCATCCATTTGCCTTCAAATTTCCTGATGCCATTATTTTTAACATTTGACTAATACTCCATTGTGTAAATATACCACATTTTTTAAATTCATTCTTTTGTCAAGGGACTTCTGGGTTGTTTCTAGGTTCTAACTATTATAAATAATGCTACTTTAAACATACATAAACAAATGTCCTTGTGAACTGATTAAGCATTCTTTGATGTTTATATGCCCAAGAGTGGTATAGCTGGATTTTGAGGTGTATTGATTCTCAATTTTCTAAGAAACCTCTATGTTGATTTCCAAAGTGGCTGTACAAGTATATGGAAAGCTTCTGCACACTGATTAGTTTCTTCACCAACACAACAATCCAAATTAAACCAAATTAGAAAAAGACCAAGTTTAATGAGTATAGAGCAAAGCAATCCTGGGTGACCCTTAGAAAGGCAGAGGGAGAGTCACATAGCAAATAGCCTTAAGTAAACTGTAGGTGTGATCTTGAGCAGCTCCATGGAGGGGATTAAATTAACTTTTAGTGGTCTTTCTCACTTTCTGGGGTCTAGAGTAGGAGCTCTAGGAAAGGGGCTGCCATCTGGTGGGATTTGAGGGGGCAGGGTCTGACTAGGGATAGGAGTTGGTCTTTCCAATTAATCATTCCAGACTCTTTTGGTATATGATATGAATGGCAGGGGCTGAGGTAGAGCTTCCACCAGAAAGTTATGCATTTCTACCTGTGCTGGAGGAGTATTCCTTTTGCTCTACATCTTCTTCAGCATAAGCTGTCATTAGTGGTTTTGATATTAGCCATTCCGACTAGTGTAAGATGGTATCTCAAAGTTGTTTTGATTTGCATTTTTCTGAAGGATAAGGCTGGCAAACAATTCTTTGTGTCAGTCATGTGAGATTGGGTCAGGTAGAAACCTGGTACAAGGAAAACTCCCTTGAATCTAAAAGGACTACATCAAGTAAGACTCTTAACAATAGCAGAGAGGGTGTCTGAACTAGCCATCTTCTATAATCAGATTGGTATCTATCCTAATTGTCATCAACGAGCCTTCATCTAGCAACTAATGGAAACAGATGCAGAGACCCACTGCCAAGCAGTGGGCCAAGTTTAGATCATCCTGTTGAAAAAAGAAAGAATGTATAAGCTAGGTAGGACAAGGTCATTATAAGGAAACCCACAGAAACAACTAACCTCGTCTCATAGAAGCTGGACTGACAGCTAGGGAGCCTTTGTGGGACAAAACCATGCTCTCTTTATATGTGTGACAATTGTATAGCTTGATCAAGTTGTGAGACTCCTAGTGGTAAGAGGAGGGCTTGTTTTTAAAGCTTTGGCTGGCTTCCAGAAACCTATTCCTCATAAGGGATAGTCTTATCCAACCTTAATTCAAGGGGAGGAGCTTAGTCTTACCTCTATCTAATATATACCATTCTTTCTAAACAGATACAAAGGAGCAAATTGGGTGGGGATGGAAGAGACAGGGGAAAAATGGGAGGAGAAGGGGGGAGGAAACTGTTGTCAAGATGTAAAAGAAATGAATAAATTTAAGTAATAATAAAAAATCAACTTCATGCAAAAACTACAGCTATTGTGGCTGAGGAAGTTAAAATAAAGCTTACCTGAATCTGATAGATGAACATGGCAGTGTTGTCCATGTGTTATTAGCTTGGAAAATACAAAAAATGCAAGAATTAAGAGTCCTGAATTCTTCCTCAGTGATTTTATACAGGCACTGAGGCCAAACAACACGTAGAATGGCCAACATTGCATGAGAACCCTAAAAGGTCAATGGCGTTTGAAAAGACAATGAGTAAAGCTGGGAAGATTGTGCTGGAGACCTCAACATGGTGGAGATACTAGAGCCAGGAGACCTTTGGAAAGGAGAGTAGCATACAGGAATGGAACCAGTTCAAGAAAGGGATGTCTGAAAAACTTGAGGGATTTAGCCATGTCTGCCCTTTGAAGCTAATAATATTTTACGTTGAGTTAAAGGATTTGTTGTTTTTGTTTGTTTGTTTGTTTGTCTTGCTTTGATCCAGTATCTCATCACTATTCTCCTATTATCCATTTTAGAATCGCAATGTATATTCTGTGCCATTATGTTGAAAGTGTATAATTTGTTTTCCTATTTTATAGATTACAATCAAAGATTGCCTTAAGTCTCAAATAAAGACTGTGGACTTTTAAACTTATATTTAAGATGTAAAACTAAGGATTCTGAAAGATTATCTAAGTGCATGTTTGATTAATGATTACAGCCATGTGCTTACATGGACCAGACAGGAAAATACTGAGGTTTGAATAAAACAACTTTCACCAGATTCACATATTTGATCACTTAGTTTATAATCGTGGACACTACTTGTGGGAGGTAATGGAAATGGTAGGAGGTGGAGCTTTGCTGGGAGCAATTCTGTTTCTAGTTCAGTTTTGTATTTTGAGTTGCTGGTTGAAGAAATAATCCTTTACTTTTTTGCCCCAGTCTCCTGGAGCCATGCTTTCTCTGCCATCATCCCTTCCCTGTCTTGAACCATAAGCTAAAATAAAATATTCATATGCTACTTTTTGGTCATAAGAAAGTAACCAATGCAGCAAGTATGATCATTAACTGGAGCTTTGCCTTAAAATAAATTATTGATCCCTCCTCAGAATCTGTGGTTTTAGAAATTTCATCTTTAAAATTTTTTTCTGGTAATGTTGATACTCTCACTTGAATATTGTATTTTGAAATTTCAATTCCTAACACCCCCATCATGTGACTAACAACAAGCTGTAAATCTAGCTCCAGGTATCAGATCTCTCTCTCTCTCTCTCTCTCTATATATATATATATATATATATATATATATATATATATATATATAGCCTACACACATGCACAGAGAGAGAGAGAAATAAAAATAAAATAAACTTTTAAAAAATGCAAAATCTAGCTTCAGATATAGAATAGGTATCTCTCCATATGAATCTTGTGTGTATTGAGTTAGAGTTATTTCTTCATAATTAATGGTATATGGAGCATTTCATTTGCAAAGAGCTTGATATGCTTAATAAGCCTCAGCTTATTAATAAGATCTTACTAGATATAGATAATTCATACACAAAATCTAACGTAGTATATGCTTAGATAAATCATTATTCCATATAGAAAGTCTAATTATAATTTTATGCTCCATTTTCTGTATAAGTAATAAATGAAAAGCCTTCTAGACCTCATTTAATTAAATAAAGAGTATGTGTGTTTGTGTAGCTGTCCTATATGTTTGTGTGTGTAAATGTGTGTATGTGTGTATATAAATGCATGGATCTGTGTGTGTATTAGATATCTTTTTCTATCTATTTACTATATAAAGTCATGCTTGATTTTAAAGCTAGAGCATTATATATAGAGTTGACAACAAAATCATGTTAAACTACATTGCTACAGTGAAAACTCAATGGATTCCTAATTATTCTCAGAATTCTCCTGATTTGTTGTGTTCAAATTTTCTTGCTATTTGTCTTTTAATTATGGAATTAAATACTATTAAAGCTGCCTTTATTATTTTTGTGTATGAAATATTGGAAATATAAAATCTGAGTGTACTAACTTTTAAAAGTCTATTTGTGTAACAGAATATTGAAATCACAAAATGGTTAAAAACATAACATTAATCTTTATAATATAAATTTATGATATTTGTGTATTATATGTTATATTGTCAGGTATAATATATAATATGTATATATGCAATATAGTTACATTCATATAATATATATGCACACATTTAGTATGTACATAAGTAGATAACACAGTTACAATTTTCAAAGATGAGTGCCCTGTATTTGAACTCTATGCCTTCTAATTATATTAACTTCTTCTCTTCCTTTTCACTTGCATTATTTTGGACAAATAACCAATTCCAAAGTTTTCCTGTTTCCTGAAGGCCAAACAATATTTGAGTTTCTTATTAATTTTAAGACACAATAGAACTGACATACAATTATCTGACAAGTTATGGCTCTGGAACCAATATGAGGAACAGTTTCCCATTTCTTCATAAACAATTGTTACACTGACAACCACTGTTGCTTTATTTACTGTTAATATTATAGCATAAGGAAGGTGTTTAACAAATTATTGTTTTACACGACTCTGTTTAAAACCAAGGGCATGGCTATGTCTTTTGAAATCAGGATCTAACGTTCCATATTCTTAGCCCTTGAATCTTTCCTCCTAGCTGAATCCCAAATGTTAAGCTCTGATACTTCTGAGAATAAGAGAGAATGGCAAGGATAGGGATATTCTGTAGGACTGTGGTTAACTGTGAAATTTATTACCACTAAAACCTTTTATTTACTGAGATTTATATGCTTTATAATTCAGCAAATGCCTTGCGCATTAAAATTAATAATATCTCATTGTTTAAGTGTCAAGTAGTTGGGTAATTATTTTAGCAAACCAATAAAAAGGTAAATTTTATGCACAGAGATTGATTAATTTTCTAATTACCAAGCTCATGGCTGAAGCTGAAGATAGCATAAGAGCCAGTATTGTAAAATATCTGCTTAAAACCATGGGCATCCTCTCTTTCCCTGTCTTTGCCTCATAGGGAGACGAACAAAGACCTGCCTCAAGGAAAATCAACTTCATTCCAGTGTTCTCTGCATATCTGGTTATAAGGCCAGATGTAGACTTTGATCAAGGAGTTTTTAATGAGTATGCCTGGAATGTGATCATTTTTACTAATTTAATAAGTTGTTTAATGAAAAGCGAGGCAGGGTTTGCTCAGACATTGTCAGATATCTGCTAGCTTTAAATCAAAGCCTTTAGATCTCCAGTATTCTTTAATTGAAAGGGTTTTCCTTCTCAGTATGTCCATCAAGTATACCAGCACCTCAGTGATAGCATCCCCTTTATCCCTAGTGAAATTAAAACAGCATTTCTGAGAATAATATAGCCCCTAGATGATACTAACTGTATCTCAGGACTGTGACTTACTATAATAACAAGCAAGTCACTTTCTGCAGTTAGAGTGCATGTTTCTGGTGAGCAAGGCTCCAAAATATTTTCAGATGCTCAATAATAGTTATGGCACTGGCAAAAACTTACTCAATATATATTTGTTAAAAGAATATTTGCTACCTCCTTCTAGCCTAGTGGTCATCCACAATAGCTCTGAGGAGCCACTCAATAATATGACCAACACATTTCCTCCTGAGATTTTCCATTTTCATGTTATAAAATGACTTTGACACATCTCTGTATACAAAAGGTAAATTGAAATTAATAAAGCTAGAATGAAAATATAGTGTAGTTAATAAAAAATAAAAATTTACATACCCAAAGGGAACTAAATCTCTATATAAACACTCATATTCATTTTGTTATTTAAAATAGTGAAGTGTTCTGTTAGAGACTAAACACTAGAACACTTACTATGTAATTTTCTAGCAATTCTTTTTCTTCAAAATTTCCCTCAAGGGATGATACAGAGAAAAGTAAATATGTCATATTAAAATTTGTCCCACTCCACCTAGTGGAACACCTGACTGACTCTTGAGGGAGGGGGGACAAAACTGGATCTGCCAGGAGTAGAGACTCAACTAAGCAATATTGGGTTATTGGGTTATTGGGACCATGGGACTGTCTGCTGCCTGCCCAGGGAGGGGATGGGGAGTTGTGGTGAAGAAAAATGACCTGATGTGGAGGAAGGGGGAAGGA
>PVIH01009200.1:0-51316 GCA_004025045.1 Sigmodon hispidus | reverse complement strand
GCTTTTTTGATAAATACAAAATAAATAAAGAAGAAAAAAAGATAAAAAAAAATAAAATTTGTCTCTTTTAATCAGTTACTGATACTGAATCATTCTCCTTTACCAAAATAGGGCTCCAGGTTAGTGAGTAATTTCTCTCCTATTTTCTGGTTTCCATGACTAAAAGTTCAAAGGAGGTGAGAAAGTCTAGGCTGTGATGGGCACAGAAACAACTAATGGCTTTTGAAGTTTTCACTGGGTTTGGGCACACTTCTCTTAGTTTCACTGACTTTCAATTACCAAAAAGAATCTTAGTTTAAAATGTCTGTTTTAGTGTAACATTCAGTCTTCTTTGATCATAACACAATCCAGCCCATTCTCTCTCACTACAACCATTCAAAAGATTATAGTAATTTGGTGGCCATGAACATTCACTGGGCCCAGGATACAGTGAGATCAGGTATTGGTGTTCTACATCTTGTGTCTTTGGGGACCTCTTGCCCCTTTTTTAATTTCAGGAATTCTTCAGGACAGGACAACAGAGCTATGTGTATTTCCTTCTTTTTAATTTTCATTTATAATTATTTTCTTGTGCTGAAAATAGACTCTTTTCTCATACAATATATTCTGATTATAGTTTCCCCTACCTCTGCTTTTCCAAGTTCCTACCCACATCCCCTCCCCTCTGTATCTATTCCTTTTTTGTTTCTCAGTAGAAAGAACAGGCTTATAAGAAATAACAACCACATATGACAAAGTACAATAAGATAAAATAAAATCTGATCATTGGACATTGGAACCCAAAAGAAGGAAGGAAGAGTCCCAAGGGCAGACATAAGCATCAGAGACCCACTTTTTCTCACAGTCAAGAGTTCCATAAAAATACAAGCTAATAGCTATAATAAATATGCAGAAGAGCTGGTATAGACTCATATAAAACTTATGTTTACTTCAGTTTCTGTTGAAATCATATGTGTCTACCTTAGTTGATTCAAAAAGATTCATTCTCCTGGTGCCCTCTATCTCCTCTGGCTTTTACAGTCATTCTATTTCTTGAATGTTAGGATAAAGGCAAGAATCTGTTCCCGTATTTTATTGACGTGAGCAGAAATATTGAGTTCAAGGGGAACCCTTTATTTCCACAGTTCTTGGTGTAGTATCTATACCTGACAAAAACACTATATGCCACATCTTTGCTCATCTAATTGGTAGCTTCTTGAACTTGTGTGTGGGGGAAATCAGAGTTGTTTCAAGACATGGTTCTCTGTGTAGCTTTGGCTGCCCTGCAACTTCCTCTGTAGACAAAGTTGGCCCCAACTCAGAGATCCACTTGCTTCTGCCTCCTGAATGCTGAGATTAAAGGCATGCACCACCAGCAACAACTTAGTTCTTGGCATTTTGACATCTTAACAAATATGAGATTCGAACTTTCCTGATGGTTATTGATATAGTTCATTTTTCATATACTTACCAGTAACTTACATGTAGGCAATCAGTTGTGCCCTGGCCTAGCCCCAAGATCTGGACCTGCAATCACTTAGTTCCAACTAATCACCCAAAGGCTTATGTTAATTATAAAATGTTTGGCCTATGGCCCAGGCTCATTACCAATTAGCTCTTATAACTTTCCTCAACATATTTTTATTAACCTATGTATTGCCATGTGGCTCTGTGACTTTACTTGTTTTCCATTGCAGCTTGCTTTCTGGGTGGCAGCTTGAAGCTTCTTTTTTACTCTACCCTTCTTCTCTTTCAGTTCTGCTTGGGTTATCTGCCTGCCTCTAAGATGCCTTGCCATAGGCCAAAACAGCTTCTTTATTAGCAATCAGTAATAAAGCATATTCAAAGCATACAGAGAGACATTTCACATCACTTATATATCTTCTTCAGAAAATACTGATTAAAATTTTTATGCATTTTTATAAGATATGTATTAACTTGAATTACTTATGTAACTTAAATATTAAAATATTAAATATTAAAATCTTTAACATATTTTCATTCATTTGTAAGGTGCTTTTACATTTATTGATTATTTCTTTCATTATGTCATTGCTTTGAATTTGGCATAATCTACTTATCTTTGCATCATTTCTTATAATTTTGGTGTCATATCCAAAAGTATCACTGTTCACATAAATATCAAGTAGTTAATTCTCTAGAACTGTTAATTGTTATAGATCTTTTTTACTTTCAAACATTTTTGGATTTATTTTATTTTTTATTTGTCTCTCCCATGGATTTCCTCTCTCTTTTCTGTCTTTCTTTCTTCTACTCTGTGTGTGTGTGTGTGTGTGTGTGTGTGTGTGTGTGTGTGTGTGTGTAATGTGTATACAATGCCCACATAGGCCAGAAGAAAGTAAGTGCTGAGTCCACTAGATCAGGAGTTATAGATAAGAAGCAATGGACATATCTCTATCTTCTGGAAAACAAATATAACATATTATAAAATTACGAGTGTTCTTTTTTAACATTGTTTTCTATTTATTATGAATAAAGTCTCATTTTTATCCATGTATCCCCTTGTTCAAACTCCCTTCCCCCTCCTGCCCCTCCTAGTCACTCTCTCTTTTCCCCATCTCCTTATCTCCTCCACAGCAAGGGCAGGAGGTCCCAAGGTCCTAAGGTTGCTTAGTGTTCTTAACCACTGAGTCATCTCTCTATCCCCAAGATATAGCAGAGGCTGTTCTCAAACTGATGATATTCTTATGTATTCTGATGATGTACTCTATCACAAATGGTCTCTTTAAACTTTTATATTCAAGTAGTCATGTTTTTGAAGTTAATTTTTTATATACCACTTAAAAGGTCAAATTTAATTCTTATGCATGTGGACATTTTTGGAATAATGCTTTTGTATACTATAAAGATTTATCACTCCTATTGGTTTAATAAAATTATGGTTTGGTAGGTAGCTAAACAGGAAGTTGAGGTGTACCAAGCAGACTAGGAGAATTCTGGAAAGTGGAAGAGTAGAGCAGGAAATGACAATGACATGCAGATGAAGCCAGATGAGAAAGAATGCTTCCCTGAGTAACAAGCCACATGGTTAAACATAAATAAAAATTATGAGTTAACTTAAAGTAGAAGAGTTAGCAAATAATAAGCCCAAACCATAGAGCAAATATCTTCTAATTAATTTAAACCTTTGTGTGATTATTTGGTATTAAGCAGCCACAGGTCCAACTGGGTAGAACACAGAAATTTCTGACTAAAAATGGATTTCCAACATGGGGCATGTAATTCATATAAAGCCTGAGAAAATTTAAAGAGTTCTAGAACAAGTGAGCTATAGTACAGTATAGTATGCAGGCTTGAGATGCAACATGGCATGTTCTCACAGTCTCAGAGCAGCCTTGGTACAAAAAAAAAAAAACCCTGCATATGGCTGATTTTAAGGTTAGTGTTTTTACAGACAAAAAGAGAGCAGAGTAAAACATGGCTTCTCCATAGTAGCATTTTCTTGGTTGGCCTCTGTTTGCCAGAGGCAAGTAGAGGTATGGCTCCTTTAGAAGTTTCCTGACTCACCATTACATATTAAAACTTCAGGGCTCTTGTAAAAGGTTCTTCTGCCAAACACTTTATAAGCAGTGGGCAGTGGTACTCTACTTGGTGGCAGAGTGGACCCTAATGTGCCCCAGAATTGGGGTAAACTTGGCTCCTGTCAATGCCTCTGCCATGAATCTAAGCTTTCACAGAACAAGAAGCTTGGTGGAGCCAGCATTCATAGCCAAGGTTTTAATACTAGCCACATCATTTAGTAGGTTAAAGGTGTGGTCAGAAAAAAGGAAAGATGTAGTGTAAAGACAAATTATAAAAAAAATTCTCTAAACCATTTATGGCATGTGTAAAAAATATACATAGGCTTTTGAGAGAAAAGAAAAAAATAATAAAGTCCTTTAAAGGAAAATAAAGTAATAATTTAAAACAAAACAAACATGTAAAAATAGGAAATACACAGAGAGTCTGGACACTATATTGTTTTATCTTTGAGATTTTTGACTACAGAGAAAGGAGCAAGATCTATTAAGAGACATTTGATTATGAATGCTGCTGGACTAATTCAACCTATATATTTTGAAAATATATTGACTTAAAAATGTAAGTCAAAAGATATGCTATATTGTAGGAGAAGTTTTATTTCTATTTTCATTGAAAATCAGGGGCTGTATATTTATTCTAGGGTAAAGAAAATATTGATGGAGGAAGACCTCCTGAAAAATCTTCCATGGGATTAGATGGCAGAGTTAATCCAAAGATTTGGAACACCCCTGATTTTAGTGGGATTGCTTTGAGTTTTTCTCCATTTAATTTGATACTGGCTGTTGGCTTCTTGTAAATTGCCTTTATTATATTTAGGTATTCTCCCTGTATTCCTGATCTCTCCAGGGCTTTAATCATAAAGGAGTGTTGGATTTGGTCAAAGGTTTTTTCCACATCTAAGGATATGATCATGTGGTTTTGTTCCTTTAGTTTGTTTATATGTTGGATAACATTTACAGTTTTTCACATGTTAAAGCAGCTCTGCATTTCTGGGATGAAGCCTACAAGGATGTCCTCTAAAGTCAGGAACTAGACAAGGATGTGCTCTCTCCCCTTATCTATTCAATATAGTTCTCAAAGTTTTAGCTAAAGCAATAAGAGAATGAAAAGAGATTAAGGGGATACAAATTGGAAAAGAAGAAGTGAAGCTATCTCTATTTGCAGATGATATGATTATATATATAAGTGACCCACAAAATTCTTCCAAAGAACTGCTACAGTTGATAAACACCTTCAGCAATGTAGCAGGATACAAGATTAACTTAAAGAAATCAGTAGCCCTTCTATACACTAAAGATAAAAGAGCTGAAAAAAGAAACAAGGGAAACATTACCCTTCATAATAGCAGCAAATAGTATTAAATACCTTGGAGTAACTATAACCAAAGAAATAACAAACCTACTTGACAAAAATTTTAAATCACTGAAGAAAGAAATTGAAAAGGATATCAGAAAATGGAAAGCTCTCCCATGTTCCTGGATTGGTAGGATCAACATAGTAAAAATGGCAATTCTACCAAAGGCAATCTACAGATTCAATGCACTGCCCATCAAAATCCCAACACAATATTTTTTGGACCTAGAAAGAATAATACTCAATTTCATTTGGAATAACAGGAAAGCCAGGATTGCCAAAACAATTTTACTCAACAAAAGAACCTCAAGAGGTATCACCATCCTTGACTTCAAGTTATACTATAGAGCACAGTAATAAAAACAGGCTGGTACTGGCATAAAAACAGACTTGTGGATCAATGGAATAGAATTGAGGATCCAGACATTAACCCAAAAACCTATGAACATCTGCTCTTTGACAAAGAGGCCCAAACATTCAATGGAAAAAAGATAGTATATTTAACAAATGGTGTTGGCATAGCTGGATGGAAGTGTGTAGAAAAATGCAAATAGATCCGAGCCTGTCATCCTGCACAAAACTCAAATCCAAGTGGATCAAAGACCTCAACTTAAACCCAGCCACTTTGAACTTGATAGAAAAGAAAGTGGGAAATATACTTCTACAAATTGGCACAGGCCACCACTTCCTAAATATAACACCAGTGGCACAGACACTAAGACCAACAATCAATAAATGGGATCTCCTGAAGCTAGGAAGCTTCTGTAAAGCCAAGAACACTGTCAATAGGACAAAACAACAGCCTACATAATGGGAAAAGATTTTCTCCAACCCAACAAGTGATAGACGACTGATCTCTAAGATATATAAAGAGCTCAAGAATCTAGAGCCCAAAACCTTGAATAAGCCAATCAAAAAGTGGGGTTCAGATCTAAAAAGGGAATTTTCAGCAGAAAAATTATGCATGGCTGAAAAGCACCTGAAAAAGTGCTCATCATCTTTAGCCATCAGAGAAATGCAAATCAAAACAGCTTTGAGATACCACCTAACACCTGTTAGATTGGCTAAGATAAAAGGCACAGATCACAGCCTATGTTGGAAAGGATTCGGACCAAGGGGAACACTCCTCCATTGTTGGTGGGAGTTTAAGCTTGTTCAGCCACTTTGGAATGCAATATGGCGGTTTCTCAGAAAATTGAGAATCAATCTCCCCAAGGAAGCAGCAATACCACTTCTTGGTGTATACCCTAAAGATGCACATTCACATTCCGAAGGTATTAGCTCAACTATGTTCATAGCAGTATTATTTGTAACAGCAAGACCCTGGAAACAACCTAGATGTCCCTCAACTGAACAATGGATCAACAAACTGTGGTACATCTACACAATGGAATACTACTCAGCAGTAAGAAAAAATGATATCCTAAAATTTTCAGGCAAATGGATGGATTTGGAGAATATCCTCCTGAGCAAGGTATCACAAACTCAGAAAGATAAGCAGGGGATATACTCACTCATTAGTGGTCTCTAAACAAACAAACAAGAAAAAAGCAAAGCATGCCCAAGCTGCAAACCACAACTACTGAACAGCTTGGGATCAGAAACACCCTAGACTGACCTTTCGGGTCCCACTCCACCTAGAGGAGCACCTGACTCACTCTTGAAGGAGGGGGGACAAAACTGGATTTTCCAGGAGTGGAGACTGAACTAAGCATTATTGGATCAGTGGGACCATGGGACTATCTGCTGCCTGCCCAGGAAGGGGATGGGGAGTTATGGAAAAGAAAAAATGACCTGATGTGGCAGGAGGGGGAAGGGACCTTGAATAAGGATATACAGGGATAGAAAAAAAATACAGAGGGAAAGATGAACACAAAGTAATTTTATGTGTAGCAAACTATTTGCATTATCACCCTTGATAAGTCATGCTTATGATTTTTATTTTCTTTATAGTTATTGTTAACTTATCAGCATTTTAAATTCAATTTACTGTTTTTCTTGTTAAATACAAAATAAATAAAGAAAAAAAAAAGAACACCCCTGTTGCAATTTCCTCTGAGTTCTGTATTCAAAACTGTATCAAGGCTGAGATGATTCAGCTTCACAGATAACTTCACTCAGGACTTAACCATAATTCTAAATTTCTTTGGCTCACCAAAGAATGCCAGCAGCCCTAATCATCAGCAATAATTAGTTTAGAGAACTATTCCCACATTTCCAAAAATGGATTATATGTGTTTGTCTTTGGTTAGAGTGTTGGTTACAAGTTGTTATAGATAATGGTCAGTTAAAAAAAATCTAAATAAAGGATATTACATTCCAGGTTTTTGCTTTAAAAAGAAAGGGAAAATGTAGGATAATGCTTTTGTACACTGTAAGGATTTGTTGCCCTTTTTGGTTTAATTAAAGGCTAGTAGTCAGGCAGGAAGTCAAGAACAGACAACCAGACTAAGAGAATTCCTGAAAGAAAAGGCAGAGAATAGACACCAACCAAATTCAGAGAAACCATAATGAGAATTCTGCAGTGAGAAAAGTCACCATGTCACACAGCTAGGCATAGATGAAAATAATGGGTTAATTTAAACATAATAGCTAGTTGATCATAAGCCCAAATTTATGACCCAGCATTTACTATAAAATTAAGCCTCCATGTCAGTTACTTGGTGAGAAGAGGCTATCAAGTATTTGAGAGCTTCTGAAGGGACCATGGGTATCCAGACCTTAGGTCCAGACAAGCCAGAAGCTTGTCTACAGACATTGTTTATTGAACACTCTCCTTTCTTCATTGTCTAACCCATAATAATCAAAAGGGTTACTCCACTCAATTCTTTTTTTATTATGAATAAAATCTCATTTTTTATCCATGTATTCCCTTGTTCAAACTGCCTTCCCCCTCCCACCCCTCCAGTTACTATCTCTTCTCCAGATCTCCTTGTTTCCTCCCCAGCAAGGGCAGATGTAGTAGCATAATTTTGGATTGTATGAAAAGAAGACTATAAGCCAAATATTGAGGGAAGGCTAAAATATCAGAGAGAGAATGCACCACAGTCAATTCTCACCAAACTGTCTTGCAACTTTCTCAGCATCACTCCTGGTTATTCCTGCCAGTCACTTCTCCTGGTTTTTATGAGCCCTTACATAACCTATACCATCCAGATTAGGATTAAAAGCGTGTAGCCTTGAACTCACAGAAACAGAAGAAGGTCTGGCTCTGGAGTTATGGGGTTAAGGGTGTAGGTCACCACTCCCAGCTTTCCCTGTTCTGGGATTAAGGTTGTGTATGATTGACTCAGCTGCTTATCCTTGTATTCAAGGATCAAGTATTTCCTGAGCTGTTTGCCTAGGATTTGACTGTGTGATCTCTCTGATATCCCAGGATTTATTAAATATTTAACATATAACCACAGGCAGGAAGTCCCAAGAACCCAGGGTGACTTGAGTCAGCATCCACTCTAGGAAGATCAGCTTTCCTCACACCAACATCAAGATTGGGTCAGGTGTTCTTCTGTCTATCTATTTATTTATTTATTTGCTAGTGCCTTTTTCTTTTATTACCATAGCTTTGTAATAAACTGTAAAGTGACAGAGAATGATACTTAGAGTTTTGTTTCTTCTCAAAAGTTCTTTTGTAGGTGTTTATGAATCTGTATGTGAAATCCTGTGCAAGGAATCTGATTCCAATATATCAGATTTATCCACTCATCCCAAAGAAAGTAAACACATGTGATGGTGAAAAGATAAGAAATGCTAGGGTTTGGTGGCAATACCTAATCCTAATTCTCATGAGGAAAAGACAAATGGTTGTCTGTGAGTTCAAGGCCAGCCTAGTATACAGAGTGGGTCCCAGAGAACATTCAGGGCTGGTACACTGAGAAACCCTCTCTCAAAAAAAAAAAAATGAAGGAAGATAGAGAGAACAAGAACAAAGAACAGGGGGGAAAAAGTTACGAAAGGATTTCAGGTAATGTGCTTATGTTGGAAAAGGGAGGAGTAAACAAGCACTACAGCCCATACTAAGCACTGACAAAAGCTGTAGTTTTCAACAAAAGGCAAAAATGGATAACTAAACAGTCTCAGTCATGGTCTTATGTGAATAATTATTAAGTGAATTCTTATTATACAGGATGGCACAGCAAATTCATCAATGCAAGAAGGCATCAGTCTCACCAGATGACTGTTGGCTTGCTCTTTGTTTAATCTAAGAGAATTATCTGTCTAGGGCATTTTGCCATCTCTGGGCTCCATAGGGGATTCTAAGTTTAAGAAAATGGTTATATATTGTCTAGATCCTTCTTAGGAGTCAGGATCAGGGAATTCTAAATGTTGTTGGAAAGAGAATTAAGATAATCACCTCTTTGTGCCTTCAGCCTTGAAGGGGGTGAGGTACCCACATGTTCTTAGTCAGATAGTTTATGAATGATTAATCTTTATATGTAGCATAAAGTCAAATATGAAGTAACGGAGACACATTTAAAATAAAGTCAGTGGACATAGACAAAAGCAAGCTCCATTGCAAAAGGGATGTTATGTTCCTCCCAGCCAGCCAGTCAACCCAGCCTCTAGGCCTGAGCAACAGGGCACAAACCATGCTCTTCAACCCCAGTGTAGATCTAGCTGCAGACAAGCAAGCAGGATCCCTAAATTCAAAGACCCTACCTATCAGACCTTGTAGCCTATAAGCCCCCACTTCGTTCCTCAACCTACCCATTCCCCAACCTCAGCTGCTTTCTGAAACACAAATTCTGGTAGGATTCATCCCAAGAGGTGAGTTACCCTCTTCTAAGTCAGGCAGTCAGTCCAGCTTCTAGGCCTGGGCAATGGAGCAACCAAACCTCACCACAGCTTTATCTTCAGGCCAGCAAGGAAAATACCTGCATTCAAGCTGTGCAACACCCTACCTATTGGACCCTGTAGACTATGAGACCTTCTTCATCCCCCAAAACCATCCATCCCCTGGAAAACTTAATTTCTCCCTGACACGTAGTCATCATCAGCTCCGATTTCACCAAGAGCACCTATTTGACTAAGAACAGCCCTTGAAGCACAGACAATGGTAGCACTGACTGGAAAAAGAGATGAGTAGACGCAAGTGCAAAAATACATTTAACAACATAAAGAATAATATGGCAACACCAGGACCTAGGAGTTCTACAACAGCAAAACCTGAACATTCTAATAGAAAAACAGTAAAAAAAAAAAAAAAAAAACCTTAAAAAAAAAAAAAAAAAAAAAAAAAAAAAAAAAAAAAAAAAAAAAAAAAAAAAAAAAAAAAAAAAAAAAAAAAAAAAAAAAAAAAAAAAAACAACCTTAAAAATAACTGTATGAAGATGATAGAAGCCTTTAAAGAAGAAATGAAAAACTCCCTTCAAGAAATAGAGAAAAAGACAAACAAAAAATTGGAAAAAATCAGTAAATCTTTTAAATAAAGCCAAGAAAAAAACACAAAAGCAATCAAACAGGTGATTTTGAAGAAAGAAACAGTGCATGACTTGAAAATTGAAATAGAAGCCCTAAAGAAGACACAAACCAAAATAGTTCTGAAAATGGAAAATCTGAATAAATAAACAGGAACTACAGATGCAAGCAAAATCAATAGATATTAGAGATGAAAGAGAAAAATCTCTGTTGTGGAAGATACAATAAAGATAATAAATTTGTGAGTCAAAGAAAACACTAAAGTCAAAAAGGTCATACTACAAAATGTCCTTGATATCTGGGACACAATAAAAAGACATAACATAAAAAAAATAGAAATTAATGAAGGAGAAGGATACCAGCTTAAAGGTGTAGAAAATATATGCAACAAAATCATAAAAGAAAACTTTCCTAACCTAATAATGAAAATATCTATGAAGATACAAGTAGTTTACAGAAAAGATAGATTATAACCGCCCCCCAAAAAAGTTCACTCACCACATAATAATCAAACCACTAAACATGCAAAATAAAGAATATTAACAGCTGCCAAAAAAATAATAAAGTCCAAGGAACTTACAAAGGCAGACATGTCAGAATAACACCCGACTTCTCAAAGAAGACTCTGAAAGCCAGATAGTCCTAGACAAAAGTTATGCAGATGCTAGAGACCATAGATGTCACCCAAGACTACCCGCCAAAACTCTCAATCACTATAGACAGAGTAATCAAGATATTCCATGTCAAAACCAGGTACAAACAATACCTATTTACAATTTATAATCCTGTTCAATAACCAAACTTCTAGAGGCATCATCATCACTGACTTCAGGCTCTTCTATAAAGCTGCAGAAATAAGAAAAAAACTGTTTGATATTGGCATAAAAACAGACATATGGATTAATGGAAATGAATTGAAGACCCTGAGATTAATCCACACTTTTATAAACACCTGATTCTTGACAAAGAAGCCAAAAATATACATTGGAAAAATAAAGCATCCTCAACAAGTGGTGCTGAAATAATTGGCTGGTACCATGCAGAAAAATGCAATTAAATCCACGTATCCTACCCTGCATGAAACTCAAGTCCAAGTGAATCGAAGACCTCAACATACACCCAGTTATACTAAACCTGATAAAAAGAAATTAGAAATTATCCCTGAATGCATTGGCACAGGAGAATACTTTCTAAATGGGGCATCAGTAGCACAGACACTGAAAGCAAAAATTAATATATGGAACCTTCTGAAACTGAGAGTTTGCTGTAAGGCAAAGGACATGATCAAAAGACAAAATGATAGCCTACAGAATGGGAAAAGATCTTCACCAACCCTACATATGACTAAAGGTTAATCTCTAAAATATACTTACTAACTCAAGAAATTAGAAATAAAAAAACAAATAATGCAACTTTAAAAAAAGGGTAATTTTTCTAAACAGATAATTCTCAACAGAAGAATCTCAAATGACTGAAAGACACTTAAGGAATTGTTGAACATCCTTAGCCATCAGGAAAATGCAAATTAAAACAACTCTGAGATACCATTCTACACCTGTAAGAATGGCTAAGAAAAAAAACACTGATGACAGCCAGTGCTGGAGAGGATGTGAAATAAGGGGAACATTTCTCCATTGTTGGTGGAAATGTAAACTTGTACAGCCACTTTGGAAATTGATATGGCTTTTCTGAAAAAACTGGAAATCAATCAACCTCATTATCTAGCAATACCACTCTTGGACATATACCCAAAAGATGCATATTCATACCACAAAGACATTTGCTCAGCTACGTTTATAGTAGTATTATTTGTAATAGGCACAACCTTGAAACAATCTAGATGCTCCTTACCTGCAGAATGGATTTTTCAAAATGGGGTATATTCACCCAATGGAGTACCACTCAGCAGAAAAGAATGACATTCTAGAATTTGAAGGCAAATGAATGGAACTAGATAAAAACATCCTGATTGAGATAATACAAACTCTGAAACACATGGAATGTACTCATTCATAAGTAGATTTTAGACATAAAGCAAAAGATAATTATGTTACAATCTACAGCTCCTAAGCACATAAGATAAAAGGAGGACACTAAGAGGGGCATTTATAGATTCCGCAGAGAAGGGAAAATAGGTAAGATCTTCTATGTAAATTAGGACCATAGGGGGAGACGTAGGAAAGGGAGATGGGAAGAGATCAGGAGGGAATGGGATGTTTGAGTTGGGAAAAGGACAGAGATAGAGAATAATGAAATAGATTTCTTGATAGAGGGAACCATTTGGGGGTTAGAGAGAAACTTGGTGCTGGGAAATAACTAACTGTGGTGGAATGTTCTGTATGCTGAAAATAAAGGAACTGTTTTGGCCTATGCACAGCACCGTAGAAGTGGGTGGAGATTCAGAGGGCAGGCAGGTAGGGAAGGGTGGAGTTAGTAAGTCTCCATCCGTCCCCTGAAGAAGACAGACATGTAAGAAATACAGGTGAGCCACAGAGGGCCACGAGGCGGGTAGAATAGTAGAAATGGGTTGATTTAAGATGAAAGAGCTAGCTAGTAATGTGTTTAAGACATGGGCCAAACAGTATGAAGTAATATAAGTGTCTGATTCTTTTCTTTGGGGGACAAAAGCCACCGCGTGGACTGGGTTCCAAACCTCCGGGCCAAAATGGCCCCGGGAAACTTTCTACAACAACCAACACTTTCTTTTGCTTATAGAAAATAGCATTGGAATGCCATGAAAATTTATATAAACATGGAGATAACAAAGTGATGAGTAGAGACTTGGCCTCTGAAAGGCTGCCTATGCCCCACTTGATGCCCTATACACATGTACATGTGAGTAGCACCAATTTTACTCAAAAGCTTGTTAATAAAAACAAAAACAAAAACAAAAACATGAGGTTGGAAGGGACACAGAACATGCAAGGGGAGTTGGAAAGAGGTAGTAGTAGTGGTTATGGTCAAAATATCTTTTATAAGCACATAAAATTTTCAAAGAATAAATTAAAATTAGCACTAAAAAGAGCAAAAATAAAGAAATTGTTTACTTGAACTGCAGAAACAAAGTACTACAAAACACATCACTTAATAGAATGGAAATTTACTCTCATAATTCTCAAGGTTTACAGTCTAAAATAATAGTACCACCCAATCCATGCCTATATGAGATTTCTTTAGGAGAATCCCTCTACCTCTTGAATCTTGAAATAGTTGTTGGCATCCACAAATGGTCCTATAAGAGCATCTGTCCTTTCTAATACTGCTATATTGGCACATGGTCTTTTCTGGTTTCTGTGTGTTCCTGTGGTCTTCTAGTGAAATTATACATTATTGGACATAAAGGGTTTTTTTAGAGTAGAATGTTTACCATTAAATATATACACATTCCATCTCCAAGTATGGTCACATTTATAGGAAACAAAGCTTTAGCTTATCTTTTTAAAACATAACTTATAACACTGATTTCTCAATGCCTCGTTTATCTTTGATTCTTGCAAGTTGAGTTTAGTTTAGGTCTCTAGATGGATTGCTATGTTTTACAATAGCTAAACAATAAGCTGGCAAAACTATAACTATCCTACCACATAATTCAAAAAAATGTTAAATAAATTACTTGATGGAACAAAATCTTCTAATGTCGTATACTTCTCCCAGACAAGTCTTTGAGCAAATATAAGATCTGTTTATTAAACAAGTACTGGCAGCTGGGAAAGGTTCATTATGTATAAAACCACTCTAGTGAAAAAAGAAAGAAAGTGAATTCAACTACCTTAAGGTATACAGAATCTTGAGATGATAAGTTTCTGTCATGCTTTCTAAGAGACTGTTTGGTGGAAAATTTTCATGATTGTTACATGAGCAAGTACCAGTCTGTCTTTGAAGAATCAGAGCATGGTTTGAAGAGACCTGAGTAATATCTCTCATTCACTATTTATCAGTATCTACTTATTTATAATTTCTTTCTCAAACAATGGTATAAAAAAGATAATGCTCAGACAATAAGCTACAATACATGTAAACAAAACAAAAATCAAACCGTGTAGACAATAATATTTGGCAATAATAAGATACCTCAGAACATTCATTGTCCTCTACATATGTTTATTCTGGTGTCCCTTCAATTAGTTGAAATTTTTATACTTTATACTGTTGTGGTATAACCTGAGTATGCTTCAGCTATTTGGATCCAAGTGCAAGTATTTATAATGTGAATAAATTGAGAAATATTGATGAACTGCTTTTTTCCAAGACACTCTTCATCTTAAATGTGTGCTGCTTGAAATGAAATCTGATCCCCAGACAGAGAAGACTTTCTGTTCATCTTGTCGGAGCAACGTGAGCAACAAATTACAGAGCAGCCAGCCATCTGCTGGGAGCTGCTGTTTGTCAGGAGAACTGTTCATCTGTGACTGCCCAAGTGAGCACCCATTTCACTGACTAGTTTTCTACCTCTGTTGTCCAGATTGGCCATACTTATTGAGGATGCTTTCATATGTTCTGAAGTATTTTAAAGAAACGTAATGCATTTGACCATTTTTTCCTTCCTCCCTTCTGATTTGTTTTTTTAGGGTTTATTAATTTATTATGTATACAGTATATAGAAGAGGGTACCAGATGTCATCAGAGCCTCCATAAAATCAGTGCTATGATCAGTGGATGCATCCTAGAAGTTTGTTTCTCTGTAGGCTTGACTATTTGAAGAGGTAAATTTGAAACAGTCCACTGTGCTTAAGAAGCACTACATTCTTACCATAGTCCTCCATCAGGATTTTCTCTCTGCTGAGATTTGAAAGCTGAACTTCTAATAGCCTAAGATCTTATTCTTGAAAAAATATTTGGATTGAGGCTATTTGCAACACACAAATAAATAAAGTGTCTTTTTTTTAATAATCACATATTGGAATTTAGAAGTTGACATTAAAAAAGAAAGAAACCTGAAGATCCTGCCACATGGATTTGAAATGGTGCTTTAAACTCTCTCTCATGTGAAGCTTTTTGATCTTGCTTTTTTTAACATAATATTTTTATTAACTATTTGTCAATTTCATACAATGCACCCAGGTCACACTTGCTTTCTATTCCTTTCAAGTCCACTCTCCCACCCTGGCATCCTCCCCCAAAAAGAAATTGCCCATTTATTCATTGGAGCATGGTCAGACTCCCAGTAACCGAGTGCTTCCCCATACTGCTTTCTGAATACATCAACTGTGAAGAGCTACACTTCACAGTTTTATCAAAATTCTTTATCAAAAATTTTAAGGACTATCTTCAATAGCTTCTTGTCTAGACTTACAGTTAGTCTGATCTTGCTGCAAACAATTGAATGCTTTGGCCTCGTGGAGTTTGCTTTTTCTTTTAAGTATTCAGCCAGTGCATTTGCCAATGAATAATCTATCTGGGAAGAATGGTATGCATTCTATAAGGCATGCTAGAAAATTATAATGAAAATGTTCCTGGCAGCTGAGAGTATTAATGATCATTGAAAACTTATCTGTAAGAGTTCCTGCACTTTTGTTACCAATGGCTGCCTTTGCCATGATTTCCAAAGGCTGATGAAAATATAAAATTCTGCCATTTATAATATCATGAATTGTCTGTTTTGAAAAAGGGGGGGCTGGAGAGATGGCTCAGAGGTCAAGTGCACTGATTGTTCTTCCAGAGATTCTGAGTTCAATTCCCAGCAACCATATAGTGGCTCACAACTATCTATGATGGCATCTGGTACCCTCTTCTATATAATGTATAATAAATAAATAAATAAATAAATAAATAAATCTTTAAAAAAGAAAAGAAAATATAGAGATCATGAAGTTTACTTTTCAAAAATAAAAAAACTTAATGAAAATTGGAGTGCTGAGTTCACAAGCTTTTATTTGCAAGAGAATCTAAATATCTACATTAGCTCTGGTTTCTGTGAATTTGAGGTGACTCCTCTGAAGGAAAAAAACTGTGCCTTACTCATTTAAGCATCTTTTCATAGGCTACTGTCTTTTGTTTTAAAAAAAGAAATAAAAAAGCCCATAATTTTTATACATATATATAACAAAAATTGACTCTAATAAAGAATTATTCAGCTAGGTCTTGATGTTTCTTGAAACACTATAGCATTAAATTTATAATGCTTCAGGCTGTGATCATATACATAGAATACTGCCATTGAACTTGCTTAATTTTATAATGCTTTAGTCTGAGGATAAAAGAGACAAATCTAAGCTGTTCTTTACTTTTAACTAATAATGGAGGGGAAATTGTGGTTGGGATGTATTGTATGATAGAAGAACAAATTAAAAACAAAAGAGAAAAACAGTTGTGCCAGATGTGCTGAGTTCTTGCTCCTTCCGCAATTCAGGGTAGGTCAGTTTGGAGAATGGATATTTGCCCTTCACAGATTGCAGTATTTATAATTTGATCCTTTAGGAGAGGAGTTCACCAACTCTTGTTGTAGAGATTATAAACAATGCTACTTAAAATAAAGGCTCAGTAAATTGGAGACTATTTCTTTGTTAATGTTAACAAGGAAAAGAAATTAATAATAATTATAGTCATTTTTTAACTCAGTAGATGCATCTTCCCTTACCTAGCAAGACTTGACATTATAAGGGATAAAATGAAAGAGTGCATAGTTCAACACTCACCCATTAATGAAAAAAATTATGTCATAGATAATGAGTAATAAAGAAAGACTTAAGTTCAATTTCTTATCATATTATGATGTTTGAAAATAAAAGTA
This sequence comes from Sigmodon hispidus, assembly GCA_004025045.1. Lineage (NCBI taxonomy): Eukaryota > Metazoa > Chordata > Mammalia > Rodentia > Cricetidae > Sigmodon > Sigmodon hispidus. Next base: position 34,296 of record PVIH01009200.1, on the reverse strand, counting down.
AATAAATTCATTGAGTCTACATGACAAGATTTTCGTAGGGGCTTACCAAGGCCAATGTAACTTTTTGCTTTTGAATCAGAACTAACACCTGCATTTGCTCCCTTCATTCACTGACCTTCTTGTCCTTCAAGCATGACAGGCATTTTTTAGCCTCTAAAACTTTACCTCTTTTCTTTGTCAACAAGGCATAACTGTCTCTAAGAGCTACATACTTTTCACAGAAAACTTCCTCCCCATGCTACTATTTCTCTGACTTCATTATTTCTTAAACATTGTGTCTATTTTATAACTGCTTTATTTATTAATTCAGAATCAGAAATATATTTATTTTACTTTAATTAATCATCTATAAACTAATTTGCTACTTCACATCTATACTACTTTTTAAAAATCTTCTTTAACAACTGATTTAAGAAGAGGTATTTTTATGTTCTATGAGAAGCTAAATTCTACCAACATGAAAAACAATGGAGAATGCTTTAAGAAAATGATAATTTAATACTATTAAAAGTTAAAATTATCAAGATTACATAGTCTTCAGTTTTTACTAAAAAAAACTACACTTAAGGAAAGCTGGTTTAAATGTTTACACAATCTTGCTAAGAATTCTATGAACTATCTTTGTCAAATTTAATGTTGTAATAAAAAATGATTCCTGCTTAGAATTACCAAAGTTTTAAGAAATGACTTTTCTTTTAATCCAAAAACATTTTAGTGGCTATGCTCTGTACAGTTCTCTGTAAACACTGGAAAGCACTAAAATAATTAATGAATACTGATCTAATTGAGGAAATAAATCTGAAAATTTTAAAAAGAAGTTACTAATCTTAGTAACTCTCATTGTACCACTTAAGGGCTGGCTAGTTTTATGTAAACTTGACACAAGCTGCAGTTAACTGAAAGGGGGAAGTGTGAATTGAGAAAATGCCTTTATGTGATACAGCTGTAGACAGGCATATAGAGCATTGTCTTTATTAGTGATTGACGCGGGAGGATCCAGCCAGTTGTAGGTGGTATGGTCCCTGGGCTGATCTTCCTGGGTTCCATAAGAAAGCATGCTGAACAAGCAATGATGAGCAAGCCAGTGAGCAGCATTGAAAGCAGCAATGAAAAGTATTGCCTTTTCATTACTTCCCGCCTCCAACTTTCTGCCTTGTTTGATTTTCTGAATTTTTTCTATGATACATTATAATGTGAAAGTATAAGTCAAATAAACTTTCCTCTCTAGCTTACCATTGATCATAGTGTTTCTTTACAGAATGAGTAACTCTAAGACACTTCAGAAAATATTCTGAAAGGGATTAACCCTAAGAACCATCTTTATCAAATCTAAAATCATTATGTCAGGCATGCAAGTACATGACAGTGTCCAGAATGTTATACACATAGGGATTTACGTGAGATAAACACACTAACCACACTCTTTCTTCCTTTCTTTCATGTAGATCTCATTTTGGCATGGGGTAGTATCTATTATGTTGTGTATATAAAAAGACCATAGGTTCAAAATTGCAGCTCACTACTGTGACAAAGGAAGGAACTAGGTTAGAGGAGGCAAGTATAAGATGGTACTCATCAAGTCAAGAACTGTCTGTAATGTGCAGACTAGAGGAACAGCATGGCTGTCAGGAAATGAGAAAACATGACATTCAGCTGCAGAAGAGAAATTGGACTTTATTGTTAGAAATTAACCATTTGGAAAATAGTGCTGATAGCACATAACTTGCAGGGCCACAGTCTTTGTGCAGTACTGTATTCTGAATAGAAAAAAACATAGGTTTTGTCCATAAAAGTAAAATAGTAAAAAACATAGAATAGATTTTAAGTTTGATGGGAAGGATTCTCTAGAAGAAAGAATAAAACTTTAACAGTTCCTTTAAAGGTAATCTTATCTTTTAAAATGTAATTTTTTTGTATGCAAAAGCATATTTCATGCAAAGTATGTATGCAAATTTATACCAATATTTATAATCATTTTTATTTACATTGACTGTCATACCATTTATTTCTAAAACTCTTATTAAAATATTTTCTTGTTCAATGCCACTGTTAACTTTTGTACTACCCCGTTAGTCATTGCACGTTGAAGCCTCAGGTTGATGCTAAACTCCAATAGAATTCACTGATCAAAAGATTCATGATATTTTTGCATTTCAGGGACTGCTGTTTGCAAGCAAAATCACCAGAATTTTTCATAAACTTCTTGTACACCTCCATTGGATGCAAGAATTAAAGAACAGAATCTATAGAAATTCCTGGATTTTTACATACCCACCTCTGGTTTACAGAGTAAATCAACCAGACAACACAAAGGTATTTACTTGCTCTGTATATCATGGAATTTTGACAACCATAAATTTTCCACTCTTGGATTAAAGATTTGATTTTCCTTTATCATCATTAAGAGAGCGTGACTAGGAGGGGTGGGAGGGGGAAGGGAGTTTGAACAAGGAGATACATTGATTTAAAAAATGAGACATTATTCATAATACAAATTAAATTTAAAAGAGGAAATTAACTGAACACTGTGTTTTACCTTGAGTCCAGATCTCTCTTACCAAATAAGTAGCAATTAACTATGGTTTCATAAAAGCTGTGAGTTGGATTTTGCGATGAATTCTAGAACTAGAAATTAAATCTATTGTTTTTAAAGGTGTTTTAATGCCTTTATTAAGCCGTTTGGTCTAAGAAAACTTGATCAGTGATTAAACTCAGATTTAGGATTCATTTACCTCAATGACCATATAAGTTTATAATAGGTAAGGGTAATTCTCATTTTCAAACTGTGCTTGGGTATCAGCCCACTGTCTCACTGCCTCTAAGAATAGAGGCCATTGATATTTAAACTAACAGGATATAAAACTATTTTCTATGGTTCATAAAAGTCCATTTTGCTTTTTATCAGGAGACACAAGTATTCTCTTCATTGTTATCACAGAGTTGGATGTGGAAGTAATTGTAAGTATGGGTGGAAAACAATGTGGCTTCCATTTGTGGTTAAAATTATTAACAGAAAATTGATTTTTTGGACTTAGTCTTTAAAAATTCAGCACATAAGTTGAAGCTGAACCTTCATTAGTTGGGCAAGCATTTTAAAGTTTATCTGTCATTCTGCTTGAAGATGTTACATAATAAGGATATACAGGGATGGAAAAAAAATTCAGAGGGAAAGCTGAACACAAAGAAAATATATGTGTAGCAATCTTATTTGCATTTCCACCCTTGATAAGCCATGCTTATGATTCTTATCCTCTGTATAGTTATTGTTAACTCTTCCGCATTTTAAATTCTTTTTACTGGTTTTTTTTTTTTTGATAAATACAAAATAAAGAAGGAAAAAAAAAAGATGTTACAGAAAGGCCAGATCAAGCTCTAAATTTCTGTGACTATAACCAAGAATGGAAACACAAAACTGCACATTAATAATAATGAGTAAAAATGAGAGTCATCTCATTTGTGTGAACTTATCTTTTGAGTATGAATGATGATGATACATGATATAATAAACAAATAGCTGGGGTTACTTTTGTCAAAAATACTTGTGAAGGAAGGTGTCAGGCAAACCACACTAAAAGCAAAGAAAGATGTATTATATCTCAGGGGAAAATGTCATTCATTTCTTCAAAATATAGAATTAGCATGGAATTTAAAAGAATTACTTCTATTCTAGGAAAAGGGTTTTATACTTTTGATCCATTTGAATAGAATTGGACAACTAGAAAAATATGAAAACATGCCAGTCAGGATGGTAGGTACCCAAGGTTTCCTTGTGATTTAGAGTCACGGCATAGGTCTGGAAATAATAAGTACAGGACAAAGAGGACATAAAGATCAAGTAAGGTTACTAAGCTCATTAAGAAAATGGTTCCATAGCATAGGAAGTAGGTATTTCTGCTCCTCTATGAAGATTAAAGTAGAAAAAGTAAATTTAAACACAACCGTGTAGGCATTAACTTGCATGCTTCTATTAAGTAACTGCTTTTTTAGGTTTTTTGTTCTCCGTGTTTGGTGGAGAGCCAAGTAGAAGGTATGAATATTGGTGTGTGAAGGCCAGAAAAATGTATTGACTAGCTAGATCTTCCTTTCTCTTTCTCTGGGGACTGCAGACACTTAAAAAGAGACCTGATTTTACTTTTGTCTTATGTGGATGTTGGGGTTCTTAACTCCACAGTAAATCTTTTGAGAGTGGTGTGACTTGAAGACATTTTAGAAACATGTATCAATTTTCCACTTAGCAAGTGAAGAGATAGAAACCCAGCTCAGAGATTCATAGTATTAGTGCTTACTTCAGTTTGTTTGAAATAATTTACATGTCATCACTGTGTTCCCAATATTTTTTCATTCACCTCAGAAGAAGAATGATCCTTAGTGACTGTTCATATATTGAGCTGTGATCAGTGGCAGGTAGGGCACATGGGACAGGGAGCAGATGAGCTACTACTCTTTCTATGTCTCATACTGATAGATAATGAGTCTTACCTTTTGTCATTCCAATTACTTTAAAACACAAGCATAAAAGTACCTTCTTGTTTCTCATTTCAGCTGGGAGCTATGGTTAGTAAAACATTCTTCCTTTGTGGAGGACTGAACTCAGGGCTCTTTTTTCTGTTTCTTCCCAATCTGACAGTGCATGCAGCCAGAAGTGCAGTGTAGGTGGCCTCCATTGCCATCTGTAGACAACTTGTCCCCATGCTCTCCATATGACCCAGGCTATTGTCTTTGTTCTAAAGCAAGTGTGCATGAGTCAGACATCTCTTCCTATCATCCAAAGTGCTGAATTCTTGTTTCAACAATCCTAGATAACAGAGGTTTCTTTCTGCTGTCTCTATTTCACTTTGTAATTCTAACATACAGCCTTAAAACAAAAAGAGTTTACTACATGCTTTAGTGTGTGTGAAACATACTGTGTGTGAAACACTTTTCTTTGGTACTTAATACCAAAGCCAACATTTTAAAAATCATTTTTCATACAATTAAATTCTTTCCTGGAATTTGTGGATGTGTGCTCATAAAGATATATTGACTATCCTTTTATGTAAAGAGTAGTTACTTACTAGATCTATCACTATTTGAGACGACTACTAAGGAAAATTCATTTGTGTATACCTAGCCAGCTCAGGAACAATGTCTTCCATAGAGTATCAACTGACTGCAGTAGATTGTGATTGTGAAGCTGACCAGAAATGCTGGCTCATGTCCCTGTCTAGCGTCACAAAGGAGTAGCAGCAGCAAGTCTGCCATAAGGCTGGAATTCAAAACTTAAAATTTTAAGTCTGCTTCCTATTGTGTTCATCCATTATCACAGTACCTTAAAATAAAATATTGTTAACTAACCCTGCTTTGGTGAAGATTGACATTATTTTCATAGATTAGTATTAGTTAGTATGCCTTAGAAAAACTAACAAGTTCTGTAGAATAAAATAATACCAATTAAAATGTTATTTATTTAATTTACAAGGTTGCCAGTTGCATTGTTTAATCTCAGATTTTAGCTACAATTTCTTGACAGTTAAAAGGCTGTGAAGTGGTCAACCAGCAAACAAGCATGATTAAATTTTTACTGTAAAGAGCCAGAAGGAGACGAGTGCATAGATTTAGAGGAAACAAATGCATTAGGAAATCAATACATAGTTTTAAAAGGATGTCAGTGAGTTTTCTATCAAATACTGAAACATTTTCTACAAGTATTTTATCAATATACAGAAAATAATGTTTTGAGATTTATGTACAGATTTTTTTTTTTTTTGCTTAAATTAATAGCCTATTCTTGGAAATTACGCTTTAAAGAGATCATTTTATGTGTATTGTACTTTAGCTATGTCTATTGTATTTTTCATATTATAATATTCTATTTAAATGTTACTGGTGGAGAGAGATTGGGAAATGGTTTAGTGCTTACCCTGTAAGCATGAAGACCTACGTCTGCATCATCAGAAAAGGAGTGAAAAGCCAACCTTATCTAGCAATGGAGAAGTGCACTCATAAGGCTGCCTGAAACTTGCTACCTTACTAGTCTTGACTAAAGAGTGAGTTCCAAGTTCAATGAGAGACTGTTTCAAAAAGTAAGCGTGGTTGTCTGTGAGATATGTCACAGTAAGTGGCACTTGTCACCAAGCCTGACAATCTGAATTTTATTCCAAGAATTTACAAAGTACAAATCGAGAACTGACTCTTGCGGTTACTATTCTGATATCTATATATACATCATGGTATATCATCTCACACACACACATACAACAACACAGTAAAGAGATGTAATAAAAATCATAAATAGTGGATGGTTGTACAAGGTTTCTGACCCCATATGGGCCAGAGACCCGACCTGTCCGTGACCGCATTTCCCCCCAAAAATGACTCAGATGCTTATATTAATTTTATCTTGTTTGGCCTGGGTCTCAGGCACATTGTTGGCTAGCTCTTTCATCTTAATTCAAGCATTTTTATTAATCTACCTGGTCACGTGTCCATGGCTCGGTTCATGTGGGTCTTTCATATGTATATTTCTCTACTCTTGTTTAAAGTATGATGTTTATAAAACTCATTTAAATTGTAATATAATTAAATACATATTAATAGCCATCTATGATAACAAAACTTATAGTCATGTTAAATTTTTACAAATATATAAAATATTTCAATTATATAGATAGTCTTTAAACACTTCAAAGACCTATAAAATATGATATTTAAAATATTTTAAAAATTTAGTCTTTTCTCAACAATGAGACGGGTCTGCTCTTGGCAGCACCAATGTGTTTTAAAAAATAGACATTAAAAAATCTTTATATAAAATTTACTTTATGACAACAGTTAGCCACTTAACAAAAAACTATTCTTATATTCTTATATTGACTGATTGACAATATGCTATATAAACTAGACATACAAGTCCCATAAAATACTATCCTCTAAAGATAATCCTACAAGTTCTAACTCTACAAAAGAAATTGCCATTCTTCAAGACACACACACACAAAAACCACCTAACACACTAGGCCAAATTTTCCACATCACTAAAAATTATGCCAAAGAGTCTAGGCCTATAGGCTAAAAATAGATGCCCCAACATTGCTAAAAAAGCTTTAAGTGACTGTCCAGACAAACAAGTGTCATCTCTGTCATTTCTAGATTTTAAAAATTGCTTATACTTCTTGTTTACTTAAATAATATTATATCCTCCTATAATCTTTAATATAGTTAAAAATTTAAAACTATATAGTTTTTCTAAGATATTTTAAAAAATATATTAAGTATAAAAACTTAGACTCACAAAAATAAAATAAACAATAAAATATTTTCTTTAATTTTGTTAAATACAAATAAACTTAACAGCTATAATTCTTACTTAATAACTTTTATTATATAAAATTCTACTATATTAAAATTAAACCTTTCTTTTAATTAAATGAAAAAAAGTGATGTGTGAATGTCTTTCTATATGTTGTGAAAGTTATCGTGTAAATAGAGGAACAGTTTTGTCTTGTGCAGGGTGTCATAGAAGTAGGTAGAAGAATCAGAAGATAGGCAGAAGGAGGGTAGAGTCAGAGAGACTCCATCCAGCTGCCAAAGAAGAAACATGTAAGAGACCCCAGTGAGCCGGGCCATGGCCCATACAGGGTCAGAAAACTTTTACAACAGTGGAGAGGTATAGAAGAAGTCATCTGACATACAAACCTAAAATCCACCCATGCATATATACACTTTAACACTGCATGTATGACATACCACATTGCATACACACATACAAAGTTATTTGGGAATATGTAGGTAAAGATGAAAGGAGTTAATTACAGACTGAGAAAAAGCGACATATATTTTTTGTTTTAATTAATGTTCTTTATTTTGATAACAACTCTTATATTGTTATAAGAGGATTTCAATGTGTTTTCATCAAATACTGAAACATCTTCTATAGATTTTCTATCAATATGCATAAAATAATGTCTTGAGAATTACATACAATTCTTTTCTTGAGTTAGTATTCATTTCTGGAAGTTATGCTTCAAAGAGATAATTTTTAGATGTAATATTTATTGTATTTAACATGTTATTAAAAAATTTCTCTGAGGAACATCAACTATGAAAAAAGTTTCATGAAATTTTCTAGAAGCTATGAGTTTAAACTGCATTGAACAATAATGAAGTGTAATGAATAATTTTTAAATTATTAGAAGGGATGCAGTAGGCTTTGAATAATTTGTCCCCTTAAAGTTAAATGGTATTTATTTAAAGACTAACATATACATTTTCCATATGTTAGATATGCACATATTTTCTTTGTGTAATTCTTTGTTTTTTGTTGCTACAAAGTATTCCCAGCTGTCTTTAATATTCCATATTCCATGCTGGGAAAAAGGCTGTTTCTCATAAAACCTCATTGCCTCACTTTAGATGATGAAGGCAGAAATCAAGACTGAAATGCTAATATTTTCTTCCTGTGATAAAAAAAAAGCAATCAAAAGAAAAATATAAAAAGGAAATTCAAAAAGGTCCCAGAGCTTCTAGAAATGGTACGCAAGTCCACCTTTGCCATTTTTCTAATTTAATTGTGGTGAGGACAGATTAGAAATGAAAGAGTAGAGTTTTGTTTGGCTGTCTATAGTCCTGAATTGATTTTGTTGAGAACTATGTACAGATTTGTGTTTCTGGCTGCAACTTTGAATCCACTCAAGAGGTGATGTTTTCTCTTAAACTGTGGAAGTTGAAGTCAGTGGAATATTCAGTGCATATTACAGACAACTGTAATGCCTGCAAACTGAACAACTCTAATGAAGTTACCATTTGAATTGCAAATAAAATGTAATGAAGGTGATCAAAGGAAGTTTTAGAAAACTGATCTATAGCTATTAACTGAATAAGGCCATATCTCATCAAAACAAGACACAGATAGACAGACAAACACAAATACACACAAACTTGAAGCTCTAATGGCTTTATGGTAAATTTTATCAAACATTTCAATCACAAAAGACATTTCTCAAACAATAAAGAAAATTTAAATTTTCTACTATATAAATCTAATGAAAATTCTTATAATACAATCTAATAAAAGCATAGAAAATATTATTACTTGTGAGAATGAACACAAAGTCACAAAGAAAAACTAAATGCTTTATCATACTCTATAACCAAGTAGAGTTTACCTCTGCAGGAGAACTAAATCTGATATTCAAATTACATTAAAGTGATTTTTTTTCTCAATAGAGAAAAAGACATAAAAAGTGATATCTATAACATATATGACAATAATTCTTAACACACTTGATAAAATTGCAGATTAAGTAATGTGAGGAAAACCCAATAGATATTAAAATAATGACACAGTTTTCTTATACGCACTCTACTTGTCCTGCCAATGCAGAAAGTTCCCTTTTGGCCTTCCTTTACTTTCAGCTACCTTTACAACAATGTCTTAGAACATTGTCTCAGAATGGTAGAAGTTCAGAAAAAAAAGCATCTGATAGCATGAGTCTCTGTGGTTAAATACATACTCAACTGTCCCTAAGTTGAAATTATTAAGAAGTACATCTAACCCTTACTTTAATTTTGATAGGAAATATAGCTTCTTTAATTTGTATAATGTTTTAAGATTCCTCTGCACTGTTTCATGTGTTTGCAATCAATTACTTTTATTGCTCAGTGGGAGTTCAGTGTAAAGACATGGTATAAGTAGTTTAGACATTGCCAGTTGATAGACCTTCATAGTGTGTAGCTCCTATGTTCATTACAAGCTGCCTTCAGATGGACATTTTTCATCTCTATGGGATAAATACTTAGAAGTGGAACTGCTCAGCAAGTACAGTGTTCCTTTAAATATGTAGGAAATAGAACTCTTCCAAAGTGTCATCTCCATTTTTAATGTTCACCTTTCTTGTCCATCTATAATAAAATGTCAGTCCCATGCACTTTCCACTGTAGATTTCTTTAAAGAAATTCTATACAGTATGATTATATCTTCATTTCCTTCCTCTTGGAACAAAATCCTTCTTACTTTCTATGGAACCTTTCTCTCTTCAGTACTCCCATGGACTACTGAAAAGTGTCCATGACCTATTTAGGGGTGTGCTGTTTAAATTCGCAGGGTTACCTGTTATCATTCTGCTACCAACTTATAGTTAATTCACTTGGTTAAAGGATATGTTTGTGTATGCTAACAATTTATTTTATATTGCTAAAGCTTCTTTTATGAATAATAAACTGGCTTTTGATAAATACAGTATATATCTAAGAATAATGAGCATGTTGCTGTCTGATGTGATGGATTCTATAAATACCAAGGAGAATTCATTGTGTGGAGGCATGTTGTAGAAGGTTTCTGGCCCGTTTGGGCCCGGAGGTTCAGACCTGGCCTGTGGTGGCTTTTGTCCCCCAAAGAGATGAATCAGACACTAATATACTTTATACTGTTTGGCCCATGTCTCAAGGACATTATTAGCTAGCTCTTTTATTTTAAATCAATCCATTTCTTTTAATCTGTCTGCCACGTGGCTCAGCCCGCAGCTCACCTGTGTTCCTTACATGATTCTTCAGGAGTCAGATGGAGACTGACTAACTTCACCCTTCTCCTACCTGCCTGTCCTCTGATTCTCCACCCACTTCTACGGTGCTCTTCATAGACCAAACCAGTTACTTTATTTACATCATAGAGAGAACATTTCCACCACATTTCCTCTTTTCTGTCTAATTAAAAAGGAAGGTTTCAATTTCCATCTAGCAAAATTAAAACAGAACAGCTCTCAAACAGGAATTACAGTCACAATATCCAGTCTATTTGTAATCACAAAATTAAAGAGAATATTCCATTATATACCTTATCATTGTGAGTCTAAAGTTTCATATATAATATACCTTTTAAACTAAAAAGAACTATACCTATAATTATTAAACCTTCAACCACATCAGAGACCACAGAAGGATATAATATTATCCAAATAAACAGGAAGTGCAAGCAACTTCCAAAGTCTAGAAAATGACAGATGTGACACCTGTCTGCCTGGACAGTCACCCAAAGTTCCTTTGTAACATTGGGGCATATCTTCAGCCTTTCAGTGATGCAGGAAATCTGACACAGTCTGTCAGTTGCTTCTCCTTGTATCCAGAAGGATGCCTGGCATTTTTTTCTGCAAAGCAGGAACCTGAAGAACCATCTCGGCTTCTTCTGCCAAAGTTCAGAGGTCACTTTCCTGCATGTCCAGTTTATACAGCATACTACTAAGCAGTCAATACCAGAACAATTTCTTGTCTAGTGGCTGTTGCCACAAAATAAATTCCACATGAAGTTTCTTCAATGCCCATCATTTTCCTGAAATACATTGGTGCTGCAAGGAGCAGACCTGTCTCATTGTCCAGAAAAGTCTAAGTTCTTAAAATAATTTAAATGCCATATTCTGCATGTCTTTGAAGTGTTTGAAGACTACCTATCTAATCGAAATATATCTTTATATACCTACAAAAACCTAACTAACATGACTATAAGTTTGGATATCATAGATGACTATTAATCTGCATTTCTTAATTACATATTACAATTTTATGAGTTACATCAGCATCATACCTTAATCAAGATTAGAAAAATACACACAGCTTAACAAAATTGACCTTAAGTTTATATCAATAAACCAAAATCCACTTATCTTTTCTAATCATTCCTATATCATATCCTCCTCCTTTCCTTTTCTTTTTTTTAAGAGATTGACTATGACCATTAACCATTTGTAATGAAAACAAACATTAATAAGCAATATTTTGGGGAAATTGGAAGTAGTTTTCTTTCTTTTACTACTTCCTGCTGTTAAAGGACGTTGTTGATCTCATGGGGTCTTGAAGCTGGATCATCTCAACTGGCCATCTTGGAAGCTGCGAATGTTCAGGTGGCCTTAGGAAATTAAACCACATTTGCCTAGAACCAATCCACAGTTTTTGATCCTCTGTGGAGACAAAGGCAGAAACTCTTTTCCCAAGCAACATATTCTTATAAACAGATTTCAAAGTCAAAATATCTTTAAAGTATATGTATTTGTTTAACTTAGCAGCCTGAAAAACCAATTGTCTTACTGTTGTTAGCTCATTAAAAGTTAAAAAATTAAAAGAAAACACAATAACCATAATACAAACTCTTTGTATATCTGTCATCTTCATATGGCCTTTTTATCTTTATTTCCTATTTCTCTTTCTTAAATGGCTTTCTTTACCCTTTTTTTTTCTCTCTCTGAAGCCTATGCATATTTTACATACATTGTACCCCGTTTAGAGGTTTTGTGAGTCTATATCTGTTTTATTGAGAATCCTTAATCATTTTCTAATCCAAAGAGCTTTTAAAATGTCAGTATCACTTTAATTGCTGACTCTGCCCCTTTTGGCTGCTTTTCAATATGGCTGAGGAGCCTGCTGAACCTCTGCTGCTGCCAGCAACCAGAGCAGACTCAGGAAATGCTACTATCAGAAAAACCTTTTTTAACTCTGTTTCCTTTCTGTTCAATATAAGCAGAAACCTTAAATCAATCACACTTATGTGAAGCCTTCCGTGAAACTTATGAGTTTAAGCTGTGTGCCACGGATGCACCATTTTTAAATTCCCGCATGAACATCGCACCATCTATGTACCATAAGTCAATTCAAATATGTAATTCAAAAAACTGCTTTTGGCCCTGTTTCAATGATCTAGAACCTGTTTTAAGCTTCTTAAACTTTCTCAGGATTTATGCGGGTGTTCGCCCCACGTTGGGCGCCATCTGTGGTAGAAAACTTCCCTGGCCATTTTGGGCCCGGAGGTTTCAAACCTGGCCCATGGTGGCTTTTGTCCCTCAAAGAAATGAATCAGACACTTATATACTTTACACTGTTTGGCCCATGTCTCAAGCACATTATTAGCTAGCTCTTTCATCTTAAATCAACCCATTTCTATTAATCTGTCTGCCACATCGCTCAGCCCATGGCTCACCTGTGTTCCTTACATGGTTCTTCTTCAGGGGTCAGATGGAGACTGACTAACTGTGCCCTTCTCCTACCTGCCTGTCCTCTGATTCTCCATCCACTTCTATGGTGCTCTACATAGGCCAAACCAGTTACTTTATTTACATCATACAGAGAACATTTCCACCACAGAGGCATGTTTAGATCTTGCCTGGTTTTGGTGATTTTCTGTCTGCTCGTTCTAACTGACTGATCTGGAAACTGACTACTTTTTTATTATTTTTTAAAAATCAATATCAAACTTTATATTAAAAAAGCAAAACATTCATCATAGGATTTTATTTCTAGTCTCCACTCCCTTCAATTTTTCTTAATGGTTTGACATTTTCTTTTTTATGTTCATATGTATTTATTACCATTATTGCTTCTGTTGAGTTCACAATTCTTGATTCTGTTGATGATGCTTTATGTGATTCTTATAAATTTTTCGTTAAAGTGATGACAACAAAGCCCAGCTTTTATGTCCCTGTGCATTCATTGAGGAGTTCATTTAGGAAATGTAATAAAAAATAGGACAAAAAGCTCGTCATCTTCAAATTGTTTTGATAAATATTTGTGGATTATTGTTCATAATTGTTGTACAACTGTACATATGAGTGATCCAGCAGCTTATAAATTTTAAGGAAGGAGTAGATTATATTACTGGGATATGTGTTCTCCATTCAATAGCTTGAGATTTTTATAATGTTCTGACATTTTTTTAATGTTTATAAGTAATAATATTTGTTTAATTAATAAATATATTATTATTTCTAGTAGGTTCTATTCTAGCATGCGTGTGTGTGTGTGTGTGTGTGTGTGTGTGTGTGTGTGTGCATATGCAATCATGCTTGTCTGTAGGCCAGAAGTATTCCTCTTTTTTTGACATTTGGTTTCTCATTGGGAACTCTGAGACACTCATTTATTAGCTCAGTCAGTCAGTTATGCTCCACGTATCTCTGCTTCTGTAGTGATCCAATTATAATGTTATGTCACTACATTCACTTTTTTATTTTATGTAGATTTTGAGAACTGACTCATATTTTTGTGCTTGGATAGAAAATATTTTATAAACTTGGTTCTATCTGCAGTTTCTGCAGGTTCACTCTATAGCCAATGTACAGCTTAGTTTTTATTGTCAACTTGATACAACCTGGAGTCACCTATGAAGAAGAAACACAAGTTGAAGAATTTCCTGGGTCTTACTGGCCTAGGAGAATGTCTGAGGAATATTTATTTTGTTGGTGGTTGATGTGGGGAGGCCCAACCTACTGTGGGCATCATCATCTTTAAAATTTGGGTCTGTGCTGTATACAAATGCTAGCTGAATACAAACCTGAGAACAAGCCAGAATACAGAATTATCCAATGATTTTGCTTCAATTTAAGCTTGAATTCCTTCCCTGAATTCCTTCAAATAGTGGATTATGAGTTAACAACTTAAGCTGAAATAATTCTCCCTTTGCCTGAATTGCTTTTGGTCATGGTAGTTATCACCCGCAACAGAAAGCAAACTAGAATATAATTGTCTGGCTAACTTATCCCTGGAGTATACTTTGCATTGTATACCTTTCATTAGTTATTATTTTTGGTAAACATGCTTTTCTTTCCATTGAACTTTAAAGTGTTATTATATCTTGATTGAGTTTCTTGCAGCTAGTACATGTTAGGTTCTCTTTCAACAATCAATTTTGCTAGCTCCTCTTTTCAGTGCCTGTGTTTAGATAATTACAGTCCATACATCTACAACAGCCTGATAGTTTTAAATGTCAGAGATTTTATTTTCTCCAGAACTTCCTGTGTTCTCTGCAGTTCCTTGGTGCCTGATTTCTCCATCCTCTGCTAGAACTTTGGAGTTTTAACTAAGCTGTCCTGAGTCACTTCCCACAACTATGATTGTGTCGACCTTAAAGTCACACATTGGGGGGGAAACATTTTCTTATTAGAGAGAAAAATCCTTTTCTCTCAAAGTTGATAACCCTTTGTCTTTCCCCGACTTCTCCCTTTCGTTAACAGTATCTGCCTAAATTACCTGAACAAAGAAGCTCTGTTGACTTGTTTTCCTTATCCAGTTGGTCATTAGACATGTCTGTGAAGAATTGTCTTCATTATTAATTGATGCAGAATGGCCCAGCATACTTTGGGCAGGACCACTCCCTGGGCAGGAGATCCTGAGCTACATAACAAAATTAGTGTGTGAGCCAGAGAACTAGCCAGTAAGTAGCATTTCTCCATGGTCTTTTTGGGGGTCCCTGCCTCAGTGATAGACTATAATATGTGAACAGAAATAAACATTTATTTCTTTAGTTACTTATGGTCAAGGTATTTTATCACAATTACAGAAAGAAAACTAGAACAGTATTATGGTAGTTTGGATGATATAATTCACAAATCAGTTTATACACTGTATTTTTTACTTTTTTAAAATAAGAACTTTTATTTTTATCAGAATAATAGCTGTGCTGGTTTTTAACATTGTATTTTATTATTTACTGACAACTAAATTTTTTGTTTAACATTCAAGGCCAATTTCTTTTTATGTATACTCCTGTAAAATCTATTGCTTAGTCCAACTATTAAGTTCTCATGATGAGGTTTTGCATGTGCAATAAAAGAGAGAAATAGTTAACTTTCTGCTACATATAATAACTTTTCTCAGTCTTTATCTTTGCTAAAGTGTACCGTCTGAAAGAAAACTCCTTCTCACATCCCTGTAGCCCTTCAGTGGCATTTTGAGTGTCTTTCCCTCTGCTATCAACATGCACACCAGAGATTTATTTTATGCACATACATTCTTTCCTTAGCGTCTTTCTCAACCAATTTCACTGACATAAACATATCTTACAAAATCCTTGTTTTGCAGGTTAAAGGTTAGTTAGAGAAAAGAAAAGGTCCCAGGGCAACAACAATTTTAAAATAATTTATTTAGAAAAGAATAAATAGATTAATTTAAAATGTATCAACATTTTACTTGCTAACATACATAATGAATTTCTAATAGAGATGTACAGAATGAATTCAATTAATTTACAATAAAATCCATTCAAAGTTTATCAGATTTATGAATTTACAAGGAATGAGTAAAGAAGACATGAATTAGAAAGACAGCAAGAAAAGATATTTGAGAGGATTTGGAAAGAGAAAAAAGAGGGGAAAATATAACAATCTTATAATCCAAAAAGATAAAATAAATTTAAACTATTAAGTAGCTATCATCTAGACACTTCTATGTATAAAGAAGCTATAAAGTGCCTGGTTATGTGTTGTTATATATATGCTTTGGGCAGACAAATATTTTCTATTCTCTATTGTCAGGTATGGCCCTTTAAGAACAGTTTCTTTAGACTCCCTGACATGGAAATGAAACCTGAGAAAATGATTCCCACTCTAATCTTCCTCTTCTACCCAAAGGGAGCAGAGAGTTGATAGGACATCTGTGGAGAATTTGTCAGCTCTAGTTACTGTTGAATAGTTCACTGCGTGAACCTGTCCTGTTCATCTCTGTCAAAATCGTCTGGATAGATGGCAGGTGCATCCCAACTTCTGACTGGACAGAGAAGGAAACAGACAAACTAGTTATTTCTGTGTCCTTTCAAAGAATGTTGACAGTGTTCATTTGTTTTTTAATGTTTATGTCATGTTTATTGATATATATTTTTCGTGCAATAAATTTCACCAATTTACAGAATAGAGTTGTATTAGTCAGAGTTATCTTGAGTCTCAAAACATGAAGAATGAATCTCTCCCTCTCTCCCCTCCTTCTCTCCCTCTCTCTTTTCCTTCCTCCCCCACTCTCTTTCTTTCAGAATTTATAGGTAATGAAAATAGTTTGAACTATTATAGGCAGCAGTTCAACAATGACCAATGGTAAATAAAAAGTTCAAGAATCTAGTAGCTACTCAGTTCCAGAAGGCTGTGTGATCCAGCTGGAATGACTGTGCTGATAAGGTTATGGCAAGCAGAAAAATAATTGTGCTTTTATTAAATTCCATTGTGATTTTATAGCCTTCCTAGAGAAGAGGTGGCCCAGATTAAAGGTGTGTCTTCCATCCTCAAGGTCTGGATTAGAGGCATGTGTCATCCTTCAACATCCAGATCAAAAGAGTGTGTTTTCTTGCCTCAAGAACCAGATCACAAGTGTGTCCTCCATTTCTGGATCATACTTTATTACAGATATAGTCAAATTGACAACCAAAAACAGACATCATGGAAGTCAATTAATTTTAACAGATTTACACATACCTATAAGCAACATCATGGTCAAAATTAAAATTATTTTTACTACCCTACAATGTCCCTACATAACTTTTAAGTCACTTACCCTCACTCATGTTGTCAGGCATAGATGATGTGTTTTCTATACTATGGTTTTGTAATTTCTTAAATGCCACATAAAAAGAAGTATAATGTGAAGGGTTTGGAGTTTTGACAATGATTTCATTCAAATTCCTTTTCAGATTTATCTTTTTGTTGCACATGCTAATAGTTACATCCTTCAAATGGATAGTGTTTCTTTTTAACAACATTATATATATATATATATGTATATATATATATATATCTGAAATCAATTTTTTATATACTATAGTTAAAATACTTATAACTTTTTTGTTTTTCTTTCTATAAGATTATTGTAATTAAAATAGTATTGCAATCTTTTTTTTCTCCTCCTCCTTTCTCCATTAAACCCTCCTGTGTCCTCTTCCTCCATTCCCTCCCCCCATTCTCCATACTCTGTGTGTACATATACATTCAGACACACTCATTAACACACAATATGTGAAAATAACTTGCTGAATTTATTTAATGGTATTTGGATGCATATAATTTTAGGGCTAACCACCTAGTATTGGAATCAGTTAAGGGGCTACCATGGGACTAATTCTCACTTTTTCAGTGGTCCTTGGTTGCTTTTAGTTGTTTTTCTAAGAGTGGAGTCCCCATGAAAGAATTTTCTTTCCAAATTAACAAAGTCACATCTTAGCCCAGGTCTTGTTAAGGAACCATATTGTTGAGACTTCATGGGTGGCTTCATTGTTGTTTACAAAAGGCTTCTGTTTCCTCTGGCTCTTACAGTCTTTCCTTCTTCTCTTCTTGATGTTCCCTGAACCTCAGATGAAATGTTAATTTTAAGCATCATAGAGTCAAAGCAAGTGGTTTTAAAAAAGGTATGTGCTGGAATTTTATGTGGTTTCACAGTTAAGAATATTGGCTAGTTTAGATCAAGACTGTGTTGTGAATGGAAATATGAATGAAGACTTTTGTCATTTCTTTTTCTTTTGTACAGTTCAGCTGTGTGTCTGCTTCTTAGTGTATGCAGGCAAAGATCCATGGCCATGCCCTGTGTTTTGTATGTGACAAGTACAATCTTATCAGAAGTGCTCCCACTAAAGTTGTTTGTGAGCTATAAAAACCCACAATGACAACATTATCTCTGAGAAATTCATCTGATCCTTGAGAATAATTTTTAAAGGGCAGAGGGAAGAACCATTAAAACCTTCAAAATTAATATTATTACTTTACTTCCAAATTATCAATGTCTTTCTCTCTCTTTACCAACAGTCATCTGCTTTTTAGTATATGCGCCTCACCTCCACGTTTGCAGCAGTATTGCTGTTGTTAGTACTATGAATAACAGAGTCAAAATTAAGTATTAGTAAATGAAAGAGGTGCACTCTCTCATTCAGTCATGATCATTACAGTTCTGAGGTTTATAACTCTAATTCATACCACCAGTGGGCTGACAGACATGACAGGAAAATTAGCTATTTTGTTCAAGATCACCAAGGTAAGAGAAGGTCAAGATGGAATGAGAAACCACAAAGGAATCTTTGTTTAGAGTATTAGTGTTTCCCTATGCTATAGAACAATGTACTGTGCAAATTTAAGATATAAGTACTGAACCAAAAAGTACCAGAATCTAGACTGAGCTCAGTGTCAGCCTTAGATTAATCATTGAATCTATTTAAGCCTCAGTGTACTGAGCTGTAAATTAAGAAGATAAAGGCACACAATTCTTGCAAGTATTTGTAAGGATTAAAGATGTTTATTCGTAGGCATGAAGGACAAGATAAATGATCAGTAATTGTTACCTGTTACCATGACACCCACCACTATTATTCTGAGTATGTTATAAATGTTGCTACAAATAAACTCCTTGAATTCCTCTAAAAAGTTCTTCAATGTCTTATCTTAAATAATAACAATAAGAAAATACTTAGCAAACTGTAAAAGTTTAGTGTACTTCAAGCCAGAGACAAAGTCCTTAAAGTATACATCGTTTTAAATCAATTCTGATTCTTTCTTCTTTTTTTATTTCAAAAGAGAGAGAAGTTTGATGCCATCATCATAATCTTCACCAAATACCATATGTATGGCCAAAGACAAATAAGTGTGTAACATGGGTACCCTAATCAGCAAAAGAGCAGTATCCTACAGCTAACATGCTGCCACTGATCCCACACATAAAAGACTGCACTCTTCAGGGACCCTTGATTGTCCCAATCACATTCATAATCCATATTACAAACTGAGAAATTTACTTATTTAAGGTTTGTTCTAATTATTCTTAGAAGTTATTGTATGGATTTTGCATAATCTCAGTAACAACAAAAAGAGATTTACCCCTTACAAAAACAAACAAACAAATAAACATGCTCAAGAGGCAATACAGGCTTAAGAAATATGGGGGACTGAAAGAGTCTTGACCAGAAGTTCAAAGAGTAGTGAATGTGTAGTGTCTAACACAGTCACAAGTGTTCAAGAACCCAGTCCTTCAGACCCTTGGAAATGGCAAACTCCTGGCTGGGTAAAGTTGAAGAAATGGCAAACTTTCTTCTTGTATTTATGTGTTAGCAGTGTGTGCAAGTATGCGTATTAGGGACAAGTGATGAGTGTGTGCAAAACCCAGGCCCTGCATCTTCCTCTTCCCAGATGTGTACAGCCTGAGGCTGCCTTTAACTCTTCCCAATGTGCTGTGCATAGTAAAAGTTGCTGGGCTCAGGACTGTTGCTTACTTGGTGTGACTCAATCCAAGTGCTAATAGTCAGATACTGTTTTTCTGTGATCTCTGTTGTTCTTTCTTTATCCCATCACCTCACCAGCCAGGATTCTAGGACCAAGCCATGAAGTGCTTGAAAAGAAAATATTACTTAACTTTAAAATCTGTTTTAAAAAATATTTCTCTTATTTTTGAGGTTAAAACATAATTTCATCATCTCCCCTTCCCCTTTTCTTCCTCCAAACCCTCCCACACACCCTTTGTGGTTTTCTTTAGAATCCATGGCCTCTTTTTTATTGATTGTTTTATGTTGGTCATTGTACTAAAAATTGCCTCCCATTTTAAACAGATTCACAAATCCAAATCATTTCTTACATATTTTATAATTTTTGTAATAAATTAACTTATTCTTTTAAAAATTCTTATTTTGGGTTACTCAGTGATAATACTTATCTCCAATCACACTGTTCCATGGGCTTTGTTAGTTTCACATTTAAGTCTCCCAGGGCAGAATCCTGAAGAAAACAATAATAATAATAATGTAATCATGGCATGATACCTTTTCTCCTCCAGCATTTTCTGTAGTTCCTAAGTCTCTTAATTTTCATTACGTTGTGCTGCCTTTCTTTGGCCCTTATGGTTTATGACTCTCATCTAAATATATTGTTATGTATCACAAAGTGGATTATAGCTTAATATTATTCTTTTTGTTTTCCATTTTATTGGTTCTTTGAGAATTTTAAACGTAATGTCAATATATCCATCCACATTTCCTTCAACATCTAGCTCACTTCACAACCCACTCAACTTTGTGTCCTCTGAAGAGCCAGAGAAGCATCTCCATTTTGTATTATAAAGGTAAATATTGTGGGTTTTGCCTTTTAAAAGCTTTGTAATTCAGGGTAATCAGCTCTTCCTTGCCTCACTATGTTGGGTGCATGGAACAAGCTCCCTGCCTGGCTTGTATAGCACTGACAATAAACCTTGCTGTTACATTTTGGACATCTCTGACTCTGGAGGTCTCTCTAGGGGTTGAGCTTTGGGAAGAACATTTGGGGGACTCATCCAGGATTTCCAGGCAAAAACCTCTAAGCAGGGTTACTTGGGGATAAGGGGGCAAGTTTGCTGTTGATTGACTTGTGCTTAGGGACTTCCCACAGTTTGACATTCCTGGACCCCACCTGGGTGGATTGTCTGTTTTACTGCCTTAGTGTTGGATCATGCAGATATTCTGAGTGCTTAGCTTATACTACCTATATACTCATGCATAGAAGTAAGGCCTTCAAAAGGGGCTTTTGTTGTGAGGGGCACATGTAGGGCAACTCAATTGCTCTGCATGTGGAATTAACATCAAGAGATTTTGCAAGCATAATTTTTTAGTATTAGGCCAGCTGGTGATTGTTGGTCCCAGTGCCAAAAGAAAAAAAAAAAAAAAAAAAAAAAAAAAAAAGGCTTTCAAGGGTTCTGTCTGGTTTGAGTGTAGTCGTGTCTTGTGCTTACTATTATCATGGCTCTTAAGTCATGTATGTAATGTCCTGCATGTCTGAAAAACATTGTTTCCTTTTAGGTGATTCCTGTCTCTGGTTTGTATGATCTTCTTGTACCTTCCCCTGATCTTGGAAACAATAAGTCTGATACAGATATTTCATTTAGTGCTGAGCAATCTATGATTTTTTTTAGGCAAAGCAATAGTAAGACATCTTATTTCCTTAAAACTAAAAGTCTAATTTTAAAGACCTTTGCAGTTGAGTCCTAACAAGCATCTGAGTGGGTCGCTTTGACATCTGTCACCCTGGTGCTGTCCACTTAGACAAAGTCATTTCAGTGGTAGACCTCTGTACTTTTTAAGCCACTCACAGCATCTTGTTATCCATGATGCTGAATGCAACATAGAGAATTTCTCAGATCCTTTATTAGTGTCTTTATTAGATATTTGTTAGGTGCTTCCTACATAACTTATTCATGGAGTACAGTCACATGCTAATAAATCTTTACTTTATAACAAGACTTTTGTATGAACACTGTGAAGCAACCACCTGCAAGGCCTTTGGTAGCTCCAGATGTCATGCAGATACCCTTAAGAAAGTAAATTGAACACTCAGCTTCAAAATGTATGATTCTTGTTGTTTGGCTGAGCTCCCATCCCCTCCCTCTCCCTGAGCTAGGAAGGAAAGAGGATCGTCAGCTAATATTTCTATCTCTGAAAAGGTCTTTTACATAATTGACAACTGAAAATCTCTATTCTTCCAATTCTGCCTTCCTTATTTCCCATCTACTTGAGTTTGTTCTATTCTGATCATTCCAGCAGTCAAATTCCTGGCATTGTCACTGTATTTGTCACAAATAACTGATGATTGACCTTTGGCTCACTTTGAATGGACATTTTGAATAAGAAAGTACAGATTCCTTGCTGGCATTTTTTTTAACCCTTTAGTTCCAGTTTACTGTCTCTGCTTCTAATCCAGAGATTTATAGTTCCAGGCATTGGCAAGTCTCCAAGCCCTAAGAACTAGGAACTTGCAGCTCATTGTGTTCAGGTAAGAGCAAGCTCTAGGCTTCCAACACGGAGGCTTTGAGTCTGGAGGCTTACTGATTCAAGTCTTCAAAGCCGGAGCTTTAGACATACAGAATTCAGGTCACAAAACAATTGTTTTTGACTTCAGTGTCAGTGACCCATCACCTAAGTTCCTCTGCTTTGGGCACTGGGCTCCTTGGCTCTGCATGCTTTGCAGTTCTCTGGAATTCTTCCAACAAACAATAGGGGCTTTCAGATTTTACCATCCCAGCATTTGTCACTTTTTGCCTCCACAGTTCTAGCATTTCTGTTACAAGCCATTTTATGAAGTTACTTAAAATCCTTACTGAGAATGCTGTTGTCATGGCTGTTTTTGTCCCTGCTGTAGAAACTGTAATTCCAGGAGTTTGTTTTCTCTCCACACAGTAACCAGTGATAAAAGACAAGAAGGCAAATTATCACTCAAGAGAGATTTCTATCACACCTTAATAGTGCCACACCAGGGATATACTACATAGGAAAGAATACATCAGCCTGATGGGAAAAGACTAAGAAACTGCTACTTATACAGACAGAGTCTGGATATGACTTTTCTGACCATATCTTTTGGTTCTGCCTATCATGCACCTTAAATGTACACCATTTAGGAGCACTTTGGTGAGCTACAGGCACTTCCCTGCCTAGAGTGAATGAGGATACTCCCAAGACAGGAGAGTCATCCTGAGGACACTGATGTTTGTCCTCACTGATATTAAGTCTTCTATGCTGATGCCAGATGCCTAGAGCCCTCAGAATTGGAGTAACTCCTGTCCTGAAGCACAAGTATGAGCTTTATAGGTAGCTTAGCTGGTCATGTGTTTTAGAAGGGAGTTCCACTGAGCCATGTTCAACAAGGCTGCCATGATTATTGTCAAGCAATTGCCTGATTGACAGTGTCCCATTTAAGTCAACGAGGCAGAAAAGAGAGGTCTGACAGCTGTCTATCAAGTGGCTAAGCTGTTCAACCATGACAGCCTCAGTCATTTAAACTGGAGAAAGAGCAAGAGTGTTTACTGCAGAGCTCTCATGGAATTAGCATTCTCAATGGTACTTCAGAATGCTCAGCCAAAAACTCCTCAGGATAGTTAGGTCTCCTTAATGGCATCCTGTTTGTCATCATCATTATTATCATTTTATTATCATTATGATTTTTTAATACTCTGTGGATCAAGCTGTTCTGTAGACTATGTTATGCAGCTTCTGTCTAAGCCTACAAATGCTAGGACTACAGGTATGAGCAACATGACCATCTCCTTATTTATCTTTCCTTATTCCTTGCAATCATTTGGCAGAATGGTCTTTATTTTGCTGTATTTTGTCTTCCTGTGTCTTCTCTTTGCAAACCTCTTAGACTGTGGGCAATCAAGCTCCTTTGTTGGTAAGCATATTTACTCTCTGGCTTTTGTATCATAGGTATTTCTTCTCTACTTTCCTTGTGGATACTGGAAAGTTGGGCCCTCCTATTGAGACGTCTAAATCTTTAAGTATCTCATAGAATTCCTGTGCTCTGATGAGTCTGACTTTTATATTGAAAAGTGACTGAATTTTCAGCACTGAATTTTGCAAAATAAAAACTAAAGCACTAAGTAAGGTTTATATCAAATACCTCAAATTGCATGTCTCCTAAATTTGCAAAATACCAATGTCTCTATTCTATGCCTAGTTATATTTTAGAAGCATAGAGAGGCAAGTTTACTGATTTTTACCTTTTATTATTTACACACACACGCACACACACGCACCAGAGTTCAAGGAGTTCTGTCATTCAAACATGTCTTTAATTTGTCCATGTTTCTTGAGCTCCACTGCCACTGCTACATGACACTTTTAGTTCCCTTTTGGTTTACAGCAGGGCATTAGCTGCCTGTTCATTTCTTTACTCTCTCAGATCAGAATTCTATATTGTTACAGAGAAACATTTTGAAAATAAAAATCTTGCTGTGCCATGCGCTGTAACAACCACTTACTTAATTGTTGTCATTTTTCTATAGAATATTAAATGATCAGGCCTTATGTCTGACCCTATCTTTCCTGTCTCTGAGATTTATTCTACATTTCTAGCCAGTGCTGCCTTATTCTCTTTTACCATATACTCCTATTTCAGATATCATTTCATAAAAGGTTAAACATTTTTCCACTTTACCTGTACTTTCTAAACTTCTTCTCAATTACTTTTTTAGCCCATAGTTGTTTAGGCATTTTTAATTCTTTATAGTTTGTCTTATTG
The DNA here is from genome assembly GCA_004025045.1 of Sigmodon hispidus. Lineage (NCBI taxonomy): Eukaryota > Metazoa > Chordata > Mammalia > Rodentia > Cricetidae > Sigmodon > Sigmodon hispidus. Next base: position 9,565 of record PVIH01009200.1, on the reverse strand, counting down.
TTGGTGGATGTATGCCTATTTAACCTAATTCTTTTTTCATTTGCAGTGTGGACACCTCAGGGACAAACACTTTCCTTTTGTGTAGTTCAATACTTTAGTAGCTATCCAAGGACACTGTCAGAGACATAATATTTTTCTTTATTTTGTATTTTTATAACAAACTATCTGAAACTAAATATTGCATACTGAAAAGAGGTATTAAAGATCCTAGAGATTCAATGTTGCTTATAAAAACATTCTCACTTCATACTAATCCAATCTGTGAAAATTGAAAGTCTGAGGAAAAGCACTGATTTATTCATAAAGAAGGACCCCATATCTTAACTACCTTACAGTGAGATGGATGATCTGGTGATATAGGTTTCTGATGGAACACCAACACACTGGGAAACACACTTCTAGAAAGAAAAATTTAGAGGAATACCAACATTCAAGCCATATCCTTTTTCATCAGTCTGTAATTGAAGAATGAAAGAGAGAAAGACTATGCCTTCATTCTTGAACCTAACTGAGTCTTGACTAGGCATCTTGAAAAAAAAAAGCCATAAAGTGTTTCTATTTCTCAATCACTACTTTAGATTATTGCTCATGGTGGCCTAATTTGAATAAAAACTCTCACATGAATCTACATGTGTGACTACGGATTTTCAAATCTGATTAACTAGACATCTTCTCTTTTGGTAAAAAAGACCTCCTTGTTTACTCAGAGGCCTAAACTCCAGATCATTCCGGGCTAGAATAATCTACAGCTGTTGTCTTTCATGTCCCATTGTAGGCCATAAACTATAGGAAACACTGAAATTGTTCCAGTTTCTCAGAAGAGTTATTCCATTCACTGAGGTGAGAGTGATTGTGATCAGTGTTCTCTGCCTCCCCTATTCCTGTAGGGTTCATTTCTGTTCTTTTATCATTAGGAAGCACAACTGGAAAAAAAAACAGGAATAAAACTGAAACTTCTTAGGTGACATGCAACAGAGTGAAGACATGTGAATGGATTTATAATCCCATTGGTATTAATTCATTCAAGCAACATCCTAGCCAAGATTCTGTACCCTGGACAGAAAAAGTCTTAATTTTTTTATAGATGATGTAATATATCAATGCTAAAACAGGTTGATAGGACAGACCATGGGGAAATGTGTGTGTGGCAGGGGCAGAGGAGAGACAGACAGAGAGAGAGAGAGAGAGAGAGAGAGAGAGAGAGAGAGAGAGAGAGAGAGAGAGAGAAATGAACAAAATAGAAAATGAATAAGAATAAATACCAACTGGACTAGGATACATACAGGTCTTTCATATGGACATTAACTGTGATCTGTGGTACATGTTCTAATTCCCATATGGAAGGAATGGGGAGCTGCTTTAGAACTGCAATAACACCTGACCCAGTCTTGATGTTGGGGTGAGGAAAGCAGATCTGCCTGGATTGGATGCTGAAGTAAGCCACCTTGGGACCTTGGGACCTCCTGCCCTTGCTGGGGAGGAGATAAAAAGATGGAGAGAAGAGAGAGTGACTGGAAGGGGTGGGAGTGGGAAGGGAGTTTCAACAAGGGGACTCATGGATAAAAAATAAGAGACATCCTCCCCTTTTTTTGTTAAACTACAAAGATAGTCTGGTACAAAGTTTGTTTTGAGTGGAACTTGAATTTGAACAAAATGTTTAAAGGATCAAGAGTCAATTACCGTGGAAGAATGAACTTTGAGCAAAATACATTTTGTACAGACATATCACTTCATTGTTTAACATCTTCCTCAATATGTTATTAATAGTCTACTTTGTTAGTTATTTTAAGTCTATTTGACACAAACCAAAGTCATCTGAGAGGAAGGACTCTCAACTGGAAAAAAAAAAAAACAATGCTCTGTAAAATCAGGCTGTGGACCACCAGGTCTTATAGAGTATTTTTTTAAATTAGCAATTGATGGAAAAAGTTTGACCTGTTGTAGGTGGGAACATCCTAGGAATGTTGGTTCTGGGTTCATTAACAAAGTAAGCTGACCAAAAAATGAGGAACAAAACAGGAAACAGCACCCATCTATCGCCTCTGCCTTGTGCCTCCAAGTTCTTGTCCTGTTTGAGTTTCTGCCCTGACTTCTCTCAATGATAAAAAAGTGCAAGTGAAATTAACCCTTTCCTCTTCTACTTTCTTTTGGAAGTAGTGTTTTGTCATAGCAGTAAAAACCAAAACTAAGACATCTAGCCAATGTAAATTCTGGATTTTTAATTGTTAACATATTTTTGTTGTTGTTGTTGCAGTATGGGTAATGATGAGATCATGAATGAAGTATAATATAGCAATGGAATTCTAAAAGGGTGACTAATGTGCCATTTTTACAGAAATAAAAAAGTCAGATATTGAGACTCTAAAGTGTTTTGGCACATGTTCCTTTTCTATGCACATGTTCTCTCTTAAGACCACACTAGTGCTTATAGTTTTTACTGAGAAAGAGCTGATATAAGGATATAGAATTTAAATACTTACCACCCTCAAAGAGGGCCAGGTCAAAGGCAACACTACTGTTTGACTGTGGACATGGACTTAGAGGGGAAGCATCTTTATCTCATCATGCTCTTACAAGTTTTTGTTTGTTTTGTTTCTTTTTAAATATAAAATTAATTCATTCTCCCACTGAACAAGAAGTAGTGGTGCAGTGAATGTCAACTATGCTTGTAAACAAAATAAGGTGTTTTGAATAAAGAGAAGTCATGAGTATAAGTGAGTGCTAAACTTTAGCTCAAAATTTTCTAAATATAATTCTAGGGAAGAGGTAGAGAGAGAGAAGGAATGGAATTGTTTGAAAATGAAAAATTTTATGAAGTTGAATTTTTAGAAAAACATATTCTAGCATACATGAAATAATATATTTTTAAACAAAGAATTTTTCTGGCTTACACAATGTATGTTTCAAAAACTAGTGTGCAGAGGAGGAAACAGTGAATGAATGATATTTGAAAAACATCACATGACTCAGGAAATAACTTTTGAGGTAAAGAGAAAATAACAGTTAAAATGGTATTCTCAACAAAGTTCACATACACACATAAAATGTGCGTGGAAAAACTGTTTTGTGACATTATGTAAAGACCTGTCTCTGAAATATTGTAAGCCCTACTCTGTGAAAAGAAGTCCGAAAAGAAGTTTCCAGTACTGGATTTGGTTACAACTAATTAAGTTGTTGGCCAATGAGATCCCATAGAAATCCTCCAACAACCCAGCCTGTTATAGGTTGCTCTTCACAAACTGAATCAAGGCATCATTGCTAAAGAGCACCAACATATCTGAACATGGAGAAGTGTAGAACCTTCCCTACTACGTATTAGCATCTTTGGTACTGTACTCAACCAAAGAAAAAAAATAAATACCAGCTCAACCACAAACCCTTTAATCTACAATGACGTCCTACCTATACTATATTTTAGTGCAATGGTAGCAAAAATTCTGTAGAGTAACCAAACAATATCCTAATTTGAAAGAAGGCTCATTCCATAAATGGAGAAGGAACCCACTCCTCACACTGCTTATGTGACCAAAAACGTGAGACTAAATAGATGAAGGGCCTAAAATAAAACCAAACATTACTGTTTTAAAGAAAAAAAATGTACCAACAAAATGACTACTAATGATATTCTATATGCTCATATATCAGTATCTTGCTCAGCCATCATCCAAGAAGCTTTTTCCTGTAGAGACCCAAAGCCAGACATTGCATTGTAAATGAGAGACCTTGGAACATTCATCCCTAAATGGAATTTGGCATATCTATCAAATCTATCCCCTCAGGACTCAAGGAACTTTGCAAAAAGGAAGTAAAAAGACTCTAACGGGACAGAGGCATACGTTCAATGCACATATGAACTCACAGATACTGAGACAACATGCACAGGGCCTGTATGAGTCTGTACCAGAAGGGATCCGAGAGCTGAATGGAAAAGTAGACACATGTCCTCAAACCTAATCCAGAAGCTATTGCCAACTGATAGCTACTTGCAAATGAAAATTTTGTTACCTCCAAGGGAGTCTCACTGAGGAAACAAACTATTTTTAAGGATAGACAGAAGGTAGATGGCCAATAGAAAATAAACTGAAGTACATCATTGGAAGATTTTCTCTAATTTTTGTCAGGGATGCTATTCTTTTTTCTTTTTATACTACACATCCTTTGAGTAGATAATGTGACTTCCAGATTAATGTTCTTGATGTTTTTAATGGGATTTCAGAGTGTATGAACTAGTGGTTCTCTATATCTTGTGCCTTTTCTTGGATTCTTTTCTTTCTGTTGGTTGGTTTTATCCTATTATTATTATTATTATTTAGTTTTTGTTTATCTTATTTCATTATTATCCCATAGAAGCCTGGTTGTTTTTTAGTGAGAGATAGAAAGTGTGTGAATTCAGATGGAACTGAAGGTGGCCGGGGAACTGGGAGGAGTAAAGAGAGGAAACTAATCAGGTTATATTCTGTGAGGGAAAATATCTATTTTCAATAAAAAATAAAAATAATAAAGAGAGAAAAATCTGCTTGGAAGGAAACAAAGAACAATTCCATTCCTTTCTTCTTTATTTCTGGTGAAATCCCATACCCTTCCTGTGACTAGCCGCTTTCGGGCCTGCAGAATGACGAGTCACCACATGCATGATTCTTCTCGGATCACACTTTATTGGAGTACAGCTCAGTTGAGGAAGAATGGTGGAAGAAAAACCCTGTGCCCGAAATGCAGCCTGCTTATATAGGGAAGCTGGGACACGTGTAGCTATATGATTGGTGCCCAAAGTAATGCCTCATTAGCATATAGCTGGTGATAGGTGGTAAGGAGTGCCAAATTAGCATAATCAGGGATCACATCGGATAGGTCACTGCTCAGCGCCTAATTAGCATAAGCGGCTCAGATGCAATAGCTGGGGAACATGATGCAATGTTCCAGCAAGTTGCACAAGGGCCAACCGCACCCTACACCTTGCTTCTGTCTTCATTGAGAAAAGACACTTGTTTTTACTAAACAGTTTACCCAATCTTACGATGTCACAAGCATTTATTAGAAAGGAAATGTCAATTTTGGAGATAAGCACTTTCATTTGATAGTCATTTAAATTAAGAACTGGCAAAGATTTTCTGTTGTGAGCCTGATAGTAAATACTTTTGATTGCCTGGGCATTTTGCTTTGCTGAAGCTTTGTGACTTTTCTATTCTAGGAAGAAAACATAAGGAATATTAATGAGGGCATGTAGGCAGCCTTGAGTACCAATAAGTTTTTGTCTTTTACTAAGTCAGGTAGAGAGACAAATAAAGCTTTAGACCCATGTGTCATGAGATTATGGTATGTTGTAAATATTTGTCCCTTCTCCTGGTTTAATAAAAAGCTGATTGGTCAAAGGCAGACAGGAAGTGTGGCCTGGGCTACCAGATGAAGAAAACTTTGGGATCATCTCAGAGCAGGGCAGAGACATAGAGATGCCAGGAGACACAGAGGAATAAAGTTAAAATCCTGCTGAGAAGAGGTACTGAGTCACATGGCTGAACAAGATAAGAATCCTGGATTGAGTTAAGATGAAGGAGTTAACAAGTTATATGCCTGGACCCTAGGTCAATCAGCATAAAATTAATGTATGATTCTGTGTAGGACTGCTAGACCCCCGGATTGCCAGGTTGCTGGACTGCCAGACTTCTAATCAAACCTCTGGGCTAGGCCTGAAAATGCTAGCAAGAAACCTTTTACAACACCCTTGTTTCCAACTTTTCAAGAACATTTGCTCAGTGAACCTCTATTTTAAAAGCATAAAACCCAGGACCTCCTGTCCAGGGATGACACTCCAGGGATAGCCCTGTGTCTTCTGAATGTCTTTTCATTCATCAAGAAAACATCCCACCTAAAGACATACCTACAGCCGAATCTGATGGAGACATCATCTCAATAATGCTCTTTCCTTCTAGTGACTCAAGTTAGTGTCAAGTTGACAAAAATTAATCAGCATCCTTGGCAAGGGCTTTACCTGTATATATCCAGCCTGCTTCATCCTTTGAAGCAAGATCATTTCATTTAATTGACAGTATTTTCTTAGTATCTTTTACCAAAGGATCAATTTGTGATTATTGTGGATTGGAAATGGAAAGATTTATAAAGCATGTTGTTAATAATATTAAGAGCTACAATTCTCTAAAGCATGTGTTTAAAATGTAGAGAAATATGCACACAGCTTAGGGGAAAACCCATGTCTTAAGGTTGAGAAAGGCTCCATGTCTGTAAGATTGGAAAAAAAAACAATTGTGTGACAACAATGACAATTGTGTCTTCATGAGGTGCTTAGGTTTTAGTTGAAAGATGAGTACAAACTATGGAGGAGGCAACTGCCTCATTAGATACTAGTGACAAGAACTTGACTGCCAAATGAGTGAATTAAGCTGATCTATAATAAGGCCATCATGCACTAAATGCAAAGCTTATAGAAAATAATGCAGTTTTTTAACTAAAAGTTGGAGGTTGCTATCTTTCTTGAGGACTGAGACAAAAAAAAATCTTTGGTTTTAAAATTCAATGCACAAGTTGGCATGATAAAAGCATGCATTAAGTCATAAACCCACTATGAAGATTTACAAAGATATATGAAAAAACATTTTTGTTTGTTGCTTAAGGTTTGTTTTCCCACTATAGAATTAGGAACATGGGTGGTACCCTAAGTAAAAAATAATCTCAAGATTACACAAACTAATTATCCTCTCCTTAGGGTTTGAAGAAAGAAAGAAAACAGAGCAGAACTTTTTCAGCTACAATAGGGCAGCTTTTGTGTTCACCCAGAAACTATAGAATTGCTTCAATTAGTCACAGAATGCTAGCACCAAGCCTCTTGCCAACTGTCTAAAGCACACATAGACATCCCACTCAGACCTGGAGCAGCTGTGCATACTTCTGAATTATGCACTGAGGCTTTAAAGTCTTTGGCATCTTTTTATAGCAACCTTGGTGAGGATGAATGTGTATATTTTTTTAAACACACAGCCTGATGTGAATGCATTCTCTCTAGTTCTTATATTATATAAGGTAGATTTTATATGATATACAGCACAAAACAAATTAACAATGGGGTAACAAATTAAAAAGCTCTTAAAGAAAGCCCTAATCACTATTTATGACTCCCTCTGGTGTTATCTAAACTTGCTACCTCACAAATAATTACAAACTTTCTTATGTGAATGCAGGTGCACATGACTGAATAACAACAGATATACTGAGTGGTGTGTTACATTCAAAAGTCTGAGCCATCGAGGTTGCTTATTAGAAATGCCCTTTCACTCTGCTAGAAATATCACAAGGAGAGAATATTTAAAATGTTGCTTGCATTTGCTCTTCAAAATTCACCTTCTCTATCCTGCCATTTTATTAGTACATAATACAAATATTATTTTGAAAATGAACAGCCCCTTAATATCAATGGAAACAACTCACCTATAAAAAGACACACACTAACAAGATGGATACAAAAACAGAAGCAGTCCTTCTGTGGAATACAAGAAACACACTTCAACCACAAAGACAGGCACAGGCTCAGAGTAAAGGCTTGGGAAAGGTTTTCCAATCAAAAGGCCCTAAGAAACAAGCTGATGTTGCCATCCTAATATCTAACAAAGTAGACTTTAAACTAAAATCAATTAAAAGGGATCAAAAGAGACATTACTTATTCACCGCAGTTACAATTGGTCAAGAGGAGATTTTAATCCTGAATATTTATGCCCTTAACATAAGGGCACCTTTCTACGTAAAAGAAACACTATTAAAACTCAAATCCCACATCAATTCTCACACCATAATAGTGGGAGACTTCAATACTCCACATTTACTCTTGGATAGGTCAACCAGACAGAGACTCAACAGACAAATAAAGAGTATAAAAGAGGTTAAGGTGAGAATGGATTTAATAGATATTTAAAGAAGCTTCTAACAAAATGCAAAGGAATATGCATATTTCTCAGCAACATATGGAACTTATTGAACATTGACCACATAATTGGCCATAAAGCAAATATCAATAGATATAAAAAAATGAAATAATCTCTTGTATCATATCAGACCACCAGAGCATAAAGTTAGAGTTCAACAATATCAAAAATCACATAAAACCTACCAACCCATGGAAACTAAACATCCCTCATCTGGTTCACCTCTGGGTCAAGGAAGAAATTAAGAAAGAAATCAAAGTCTTCCTATAATTTAAAGAAAACAAATCTACAACATACCCAAACTTGTGGGACACAATGAAAGCCATCTTAAGAGGAAAATTCATTTAGCACTAGATGCCTATACAAAAAACCTAGAGAAATCCCACATTCGAACACTAACAGCTCAGCTGAAAGCCTTAGAACAATTAAAAGCAAACTCACCTAGAAGGAGTAGACGGCAGGAAATAATCAGACTTAGAGCTAAAACCAATACAATTAAAACAAAAAGAACAATATAAAGAATCAATGAATCTAAGAGTTGGTTCTTTGAGAAAGTTAACAAGATAGATAAGCCCTTAAACAAACTAACCAAAAAGCAGAGAGAGAGAGTATCCAAAGCAACAAAATCAGAAATAAAAAGGGGGACTTAACAGCAGACCCCCAGGAAATCCAAAGAATTATCAGGACATACTTTGAAAATCTGTATTCCACAAAAATGGAAAACATAGAAGAAATGGACAGCTTTTTGAACAAGTATCATTTACCAAAATTAAATGAAGACCAGGTTAATTACCTAAACAGACCTATAACTGTAGCGGGAAATCATGGATTGTACAGGTGTGGGAGGGGCATGGTCTGCGGAGACCAAAGTGGAGCTTGGAGAGAGAGGCAGGTCTTCCGGTCCCTGGGGCGGCAAGGCGGCGGGTCCGTACGGGTCGGTACGGCGGCTTGGCGCGTTGCTAAAACTTCCTTTTGTAAGAGATCCTAACAAAATAAACCTTATTTAAAACATACCTCTTGGTGGCGGGTTTTTACCATGATAATTGGCGCCTGAACGCAGGGCTAATTCCACAAACCTGCCGGGTTCGCACCTGTGGAAGGAGCTAGTCTGACAGCCCCGCCGGATTCCGCGCCTGCGCACACTGCATGCTTTCTCCTCCATCTGCGAGCACAAGTATTCAGTACAGCAGCCAGGAAGGAATCTGCGTGCGGAAGAACTCCTGAGACCCAGTTCTGATGGTGCACGCCTGGTAGGATTTGTTGAAACATTTAACAGAGACCCTATCAGCTGAATCACCACCCCGTTTCAAGCACCATTGCTGCTGCACTACGACACCTGCTGACCGTAAGTCCTCATTACATCTGAGTAAGGCAAATTGTTTTTTCTTTTCTTCTAAAATGTCCAATCAGATAAATGTTCACAATTTTACTCACTTTTTCACAATGGTGATAGAGGATTATTTCCAGGATTACACATTTGGAGGTTATCTCCACCCAGGAGTCCTTTTGCTTTTCTGTGTGATAATATATTTCTTACCTACTTATTTTAAGGGATCTCAGCATAGAGAGTATGAAGCTAAGATGTCTGGCATGGATGAACGTATTAAGACATTCCAGAAACTCATTGTTTCCATGGA